>MU158909.1:214492-329449 GCA_015888305.1 Antheraea pernyi | reverse complement strand
AGTGTGCGGGAGCTAATAGTGATCGATTACAAAAGCGTGGGCGCAACACGCATTTTATAAGATTGAATTTAAATTTACTAACGGTGACGGCACCGAAGTCTAAAAATAGACATAACAAAAATTATTATTATTGTTTGACGGTTATTTTTAGGGGAAGATAGACGTAAATACGCGATTTACTCTATCTTATTTGAGTTATTTATTTTTTATTAAAAATGACTGTCAAACACGCAATACATTCATTTGCTTTCCGTTTGGAAATTAATGTGGTAAGAAATTATTTATTGTGACTACATGTTGTAAGTAGAAGTTTCAAGAAAAACACAGCTAAATCTATTGTGTTTATAACCAGTTGATAAGCGCGACTATGTCTGCGTTGTTTATTATGTTAACAATATATTTTAAAAAATCATGAAAAAATTATTTTAAAAACATGGAAAAATAACTGAAATATACTTTGTTTACATTTGTAAACAGTGTTGTGTGTTTACTTGCCCTTTCCAGGGCATGCGTTTGAAAACTTCCTTTTTTTTTTTTTTCGAACTGACTATGCTATTGACCTGGCAAGGTCTTTACAGCTTCACCGGACTACTAAGGCCGAGCGCTTAGGGCACTCAGCCGATTTTGGTTTTGGGTAACATACACAAGGGTGCACGCACACCTCGGCTTGGGCTGTTTCCTGGAAAAAGACACGTCTGTCCTAGCTAACTATTCTAAGCTATTCATACATATATACATTTGTGAACCATACAATCGAAATTGCATGATTCACAAATGAATACGTGTATATCGGATTGAAACGAACTTAAACTATTCGATTCAGTTCGATGAGGGAAAAAAAACAAAACCCTCCCACCATGTGTATATATGTGCACGTGTGTGAGCATTTTATATAAAAAAATAGCACTTCTCCTCCATATAAACTTTAACTATGCCAAATTTCACGTTCATCCGTTCGCGTATTTCTCTTAAAATGGGTACAAAGTTTAGGCTTCACGCATTAATATATAAGATATGAACTGCACATTCGAAATGAGGCATTCTTTTTCGATGCATTGTTATGTGAAGTGGTATATGAAATAACTGAGGTTGTTTTACCGAATGAATTGACATTATAAAATTATGTTAAAAACAAGTACTATCGGCTTAAAATATGTTGTTTCGGCAAGTAGCATTCGAAACTTGTTACCTCCGATAATTAGAGGCCATAGTATATTACATAGCATTAAAAAATATATATACACAAAGAAAATTCCCTTTAATTTGCCTACCCTGTCAATTTTAAATTTATCCGTTGCCTTTATTTATGTATCACATTTTGAACAGAATATAACTCGTTGCATCACTTGTTTCATCTTAAATTAAAAGTAGATCACCTACAATCCAACTTTATACAAATTCGGGTTTCATTCGAGATATAGCAAGAATAGCTCCAATTTTAACAACGGAAAAAACCTTTGACCTTCTGGCAGAACATTTTTCAAGAGTGAAAGTAACATAAAAATATATATAACAAATTTTTCAAATTTCAAAAATATAAGGTTCTGTAAACAAACAATATTTTATGAGATTTTATAACATCTTAACGATCTGCAATGAAGTTATAATTGATTAGATTTACATTCATTAATGAGATTAATCGTAATAGAAAACATACGTATGACTGACTCATAAACTGATGTTAGACATTAATGTCCATTTTACAACGTTTAAAACTATCACCTCCACACACGTGCACGCAAACACACTTACACATGCAAGTGGAAGGGTTTTATTTTTTACCTTATCAAACTGAATTAGTTTAAAATATTATCCGATACGAAATATATATAAGGGTTGTTGAGGTATGTATGTTTGGTACACATATATGTTTCAACAACTCATATATGTATGAATAGTTACCTTAGCTTAGGTAAGCTCACATAGGTCGCGAATTGCATGTATCAGGCAACAGCCAAAGCCGAGGTGTGCCGCGCACCCTTGAGCTAGTTGGCAAAATAAAATCGGCTGAGTGCCTTAAGCGCTCGCCTTAGTAGTCCGGTGAAGCTGTTAAGACCTTGCTTGGTCAATAGGGTAGTCAGTTCGAAAAAAAAAAATTACGTTTAAAACTACCAAGGAAATAAAAATAATACGACGATGGTAGCTACTCATATATATTTCCGGGGTGGTAGGGTTTCACAGCCTGACTGGGTTGCAACCACCATGTATATGTACTTACCACCATGTATTGTACTGTGCTTACTATCAGGCGTAGTGCAGTCATTTTGCCTGGCTACAATAATTTATTTAATAGATAATCTAAAAGGCAACTAGGCCTAATAAATTAATATGACCACTATGTCATTTATCATTATAATATTAATAACGTACATTGTTAATAGATTTCTTAGTAGTGAACCACTACTGAATTTAGTGGATTTATTTTTGTAATTCAAAAATATGTTTGACTTCGTGAAATACACATGCGTGTCGAATAAACTCTTATATAGTACATATAATATACAAATAACATACATATACGTACAAATATACATATACATATAACCTAGTGTTGCTTAGATTCAGCAGTCGCGATGTTGAATTCAAGGCAACCAGGTTTAAGTTTAAACCGAGGTTTGGTCATTTTAGCACCCTTACGCTTCTCGCCATACGACTGTGTATCTTAAGCGCTCGCCAAAAAAGTCCGATGTAGTTGTAAACATCCGTAAGGTCAACATAGTTCAAAAAATTAAAAAAAGTGTTAACTAATGTTGACTTGAAACACAAAAATACATGAAATATAGTTCACCACACGTAAACGTAAATAATTAATAATCTACCACAGAATCGAACAAAATGGATATTTATTGTGCGTTCAGTTTACAGTTAATTTTACAAATATATCTTATTAATAAATCGCAACAAGGGTTTGCGACATATTTAAGGAAATAATTTATATGCAAAATAATTAAATAACAGACACTATTGTCTAGCTTTTTCATGGTACTAAAGGTACGAACAAATACGATTTTCGGTAATAAACTGATTATGCGTTAGTACATAATATTAAACAATACAATATTCGCTGGACGCGGTATAACTGACACAGTCATTGACGCGTCGAACATTCATACAGTTGAGCGAACCGTGCTGTGTCCGCAGCTGGGAAATGAATTGCAGATACGTCCAATTATCGGAGACCGATGACGCACAAACTTTATGTATGCACGCTATCATTATTCATTTTATAATAGAATCATTACCACCAGCTATTTACTATTGGTGTCCGATGACCTATATTATTTCGTGTTTGTTATTATTTTTTGGTGTTAATATTATTTATCGTAACAAATAGTAAAATTATAGTAAGATGTATATTATATAGATATTCTCCGAGGTTATATATCTGCGCATAAAAAAATATATTTAAGGACTTCCATTCTCACATATGTTGGAGCTTATGATTCTCAGATATATATACCAAAAACGGTTTTTATATGTACTTAAGATATCTATGGGTCGACTCGCCCGGGGTAGTACCACCCTCTCACAAAAACACGCGCGTGAAGTAACAGTGCTTGCATTGTTGCGTTTCGTTCGGTCAGTGCGAGCGCCGGAAGACCACCACCCCCCTCCACTCTCCCCAGCCCCATACACGGACTGGCAACGCACTTACGACTCCCCTGGTGTTGCTAGTGTCTCTGGAAGGTGGTGATCACTTAACACCAGGTGACCCACCTGTTCGTTTGACTACTATGATATAAAAAAAACTCTCATTTGCACGTGGCTTCGTTCGCGTTAATGTAAATTTGACTTATCCCTTGATAATAGTATGTTTTTCGTGGACGAAAGGTAGGCACTCTATGAACTGGATGTACTTCTCACAATATGTATGCAAACTCTCATAATGCACGGTTGAGTTAGTTTAGTTTCGTTATATTTTCTTAGTTTTGTACAATATGAGTAGTTCAACCCCAAAATATGTTAAAATTCATTGAACCAATATACAACATCTAAGATTCTATTTTTATATTCCAAAAGCATACTTAAAGCTTAACGTTATGTTACATCCATTATCACTATTTACGCCATAATATACACCAAAATGTTCCAAAACATATTAAAGATAAACAGAAACAAACAACGGTCCAAATAATATTTTTTCATATAACGTACTAATCTAATCTGCTAATAAAGGAAATACACTTTCCTTTTACACGAACGAAAAACAAACAAAATAAACGTAGTTACCTACAAACATGCACACGGTAATATAGAACCATATGGGAGATTACTACCTAATAACAAAATAAGGAATTAGTTACTATCGAAATACAGGAATTGTTATTCGGGATAATTCTATTGTAATATTTTGTTATAGTATCTGATGACAATAATATTACTACAAGTAAATTAATATTTTAGGGGTGTAAGGGGTGTCAAATAACATCTAAGACTTGAGACATCCAAGCCAACATCACCTGCACGTGGTGCACCCTGCTGAATAACGAACGAGGCAATGATGACAGCAGGGTGGTAGGGTTTTACAGCCTGACTGGGTCGCAACCACCATGTATATGGCGAAAAAGCCCATCATAGTGATTCGCTTCTGCGGGTCGCGTTTCGGGATCAGCCTGTGCATATCCAGCTTTTCGCAGGCCGGCATGACAGCGGCGACCAGCGATGGACAGTTTGTCACTCGGTGGTCGCCATTGTTTTTGGATTGTACTGTGCTTACCATCAGGTACAGTGCAGTCATCTTGCCGTGATACTATACAAAAAATTATAATAATATGTAATTATGAAATAATAGGTATCGAGTATACTAACAAAATTCGATATAAACCGAAGTCTTATTTTCGGCCAGAAACAAAATATTTAAAATTTAGAAAGGTACATGAATTAAGTTTTTAAAAGTTTTGCGCTGATCTACATAGAATATAAATGACCGTAATAACAGAAATACATTTGCATAAACAACGTATAATAGCGAAACCGGCTGATGATGTCCTGCACTGTTAATAGAAATCCTGGAATCAGAACGTAGCGTCACCAATCGAGATCAATTGTGAATGTAAACCATACAGAAACCCACACAAATACCCACAGAAAATTTCATAAAACCAGTCCAGCCGTTTAGAGGAGTTCAGTGACATACATATAACAATTATACATCTGATATCACTGATTTTTCTAATAAACTAAGATGAAAATTGTAATGAAATGAGATTTATAAATAAAATATCGCAAAACCCAATATCATTGTTTATAGAACTTAGGAACAATAACTTAGACACTAATTTTCCTATTTATATTAGTATTTCGAAATTACGTCACAGTATTTGAAAAAAAAAAAACGCTTGGCTGACACCGATGTGATAAATATTGGCTATTATTTATATAACTTTCCACAATTTAACTGGAGACGAAAAAAAAGCTAATGAATAATTTGAAAGCTTGCGTATATCTCTATTTTTTTTTGGATCATAAGAGTTCAACGAACAGGCAGGTCACCTGATGCTAAGTGATCACCGCCATCCATAGACACTAGCCACACTGCAACTGAACGAAACGCAACAATGCAAGCACTGTTACTTCACGTCGGTTTTCTGTGGGTCGGGTGGTAGACGCGTTCGGCGTGGGTACCATATACAAAAATCTATCTTAGTATTTTCCTATACAGAAGTTATCGACTTTCCGATATATCTATTCAAGCTTAGTTGCGACAGTAATATTGTGATGAAAATTGTGGATTGTAAACTTTAGTATAAAATAGTTTTTTTTTAATTATATCATAGATGGCAAACGGACAGTTGGATCACCTGATGTTAAGTGATCACCACCATCCATAGACACTTCCAACACGAGGGGAGTCGCAAGTGCGTTACCAACCTGTCTTGGGGGACAGGGGGAGTAAGGGAAGGGGGAAGAAGAGGGGAGGTGGGCTTCCGTTGCTCACACTGACCGAACGAAATGCAACATTGCAAGCACTGTTACTTCACGTCGATTTTCTGTGAGAGGGTGGTACTACTCCGGTCGAGCCGACCCTTTCATGCTGAAACCAATAATAGCTTCAGCGTAGCTCTACCACCGTTAATTAATAATTAATTAAACGTAAAAAAATAGTTTAACTTCATTTCAGTTGATACCGTGTTCGGAATGACTTAGTTGGTAGTATCTTCGGATACCGCGACGATGAGCCGGAGCTGAGCTTTCGTTGTATGAAAACATTGTGTCGAAGCCATAGCATGGTAGGGCTTGTTCTAAGTCCGACTAGCTAGCTACCCTCAAATTAAAAATCTGTCGCCAAGCATATGTTGGTGCGTTCCGGGAACAGCACTTGAGATACAGTCGTCCTTAGGTTAAGCCTAGTAATCTTAGGCCACATCGCCATTTAAAATCACATGATATTGTGATGAAATGATAAAATCTATAAAAAAAAAGTCGAGGCAGTCATAAATACTACTGACAGAAGTGAAAACACAAAACAATGAAATAAATGTGTTCTCTTTTGCATTTTCATATTAATTATAGTGTGAATGACAATATTGAAATTTCAGAACTTGTTTAGTGAAATTATTAAAATGCATAACATAGCATATGTATTGAAACTGGGAGCAAAATTATATACATTTTTATAAAATTATCGATGAATCAAACGTAGAGAGAGCAGCCAATTATCAATATTTCGTGTAAACAGGCCCCTATATTACGCGTCGCTAGTCTGACGCAAGCCGGTCATGCTTACGTAGCATGTCATGACGCGAAATTATAAATTTATCTCCTGCCAAAAATACCACTCAACGTGCCTACAGAAATTTTCACTCACAAAATAAAGCTCATATAATCATTTTTTTTTAAATATTACTCTCTTTTAATCGCCAGCTCTAACTGTTATAATTAGTGTAATGAGCATGGTGGATCGTTTTCAATATTAATTAAAATTTTGGTCTTGAACACAGTCAATGTAATAAGATATTCTTTAATAGTGTCGCTTATATTTCTTAACTGGTCCCCCAAAGCCTATTTTACTATTTAATTTGAGAACGTTCAGTAAATAATTTCATCTTTTGTATTCCAAAAACGAAGGTAAAACTATTATACTTGTAAAATTATTAATTAGTTGTTTGCTTTCAATTAAATTTGACCGTCCTTTACGCTTCAAAAACATGCATTTCGATATACCCAGGGCTTTTTGTGGGGGCATGCCGGGGCACGCAGTGCTCTTAAAGGGAATTTGGAATATATCGAAAAATTGTCCAAAAACTTAAAAAAAAAATTAAAGTGTTTGAAAAAAGTGGAAAAATATCAATCTTTGTACCCATTACAATTTTTTTAATAGGTTATCCAAATACAAAATCTAATCTATCTTTCTTGAACATTCACCGCGTTACACAGTAGTTTGTCTCTATAGTAGAGGTCGTAAAAAAAATTATGTACTTATAATTTTCGAAAATTAGCGTGCCCGAAAAAAGAAGTGTCAAAAAAAGGCTTGGATATACCCATATATATCCTTACCAATATGATAATTATACGATAAACGTGAGTTTATTTATTTGTTACTCCTTCACATGTCAATTATTTAACTGATCTTCGTGAAATTCTCTCTATACTTTCTTAGCGTACAGAAAAGTACAAAGGGTATTTTCATCTACAAAAAAGTACTATTCCCGAGGGATAGTTCAAATCTACGTTAACACGAGCCAAGCTGTAAGGAAAAACTAGTTAAAATAACAAGATTATATGACATTCATAATGTATCACAATAGTATTACTTTTTATATATTTCCTAGTGTATTGTCATATTGACGACTCTAAAATAAGTAAATAAAATATAAAATACCAATATATTTTCTTTTTACAAACCGTTATGAACGTTGCTGTCTTTATTTGTAACATGCCTCAAAAACCAAATGTCACTTCAAGAATGGTAGTAAGTACTAAGTAAAAAAAACGTCTAAAATAATTTTATAAAGATACTCTAAGAAGGCATAATCATGGCAATTTATCAAATATATTATAAATAGCCTCTGCCCGCGACTTCGTGTAGAATAGTTACTTTGGGCTAACGCTAACATAGCGGAAGCTCTCAAGAGGAAAAAAAAACCCGATTTTTAAATATTCTTCGTTGGTGCTCCGCTCCTATTGGCCTTAAAGTAATAATATATAGCCTATAACCTTCCTCGATAAACGAGCTATATAACCTTCGATCAACGATAACTAGATAACGGGTCGGCGCGAAAAATACGTCTCGGTAAATAAGAGCTCACTTGAAATGTGTGCCCTTATTTTGTTTAGTTTGATTGAAACACAGCCAATGTAAGCCCGTTTCACATGCCGCAGTGTATTCAAAAGATGCAAAAATAATACCCGAAAAAGCAATTTAACGGCCGGAGTATCTTACTTTCGCTAAATACATATTGAATAAGTTATATTTTAAGTTTTAAACTAACTAATAATATCAAATTTTGAACAAAATTACCGATTTTAAACCTGTGATACAAATGCTTGGCATCGCCCCTCACAAACACGCACAATAACGGGAAAACGTACTTTATTCATTACGTGTTAAGGTTGAATTCACACTAAATGTTGTTTATATTATCATTTCATTTGTGAGAGGAATAATTTATTACTTTGCTCGTTTTATCGTAAGTATTAGATAATATTTTGAACATTTGTGACTTTATTACAAGGTGTTATGGTTGTAATTAGGTTGAACTTAAACAGTTTTAAAACTTTTTTTCTTCTTTTCTTAGTAAACAAATAACTACACATAAGTATATATTTACGCGGACGTCTTTTAGCTTCGATTTGTACGTTATTGTTGATTGTTGATCGAAGTATATAACACTGAAAAAAAATTTCAAATCGGACTAGTAGTTCCTGAGATTGTCCCCTACAACGTCACAACGTCACAAACTCACAAACTTTAACTCTTTATAATATGAGTATAGATAAACAATGAGATGATTAAAACTTTTCAATTTAATTTTGTAAACATTTATGGTAGCTAATTTTCGACATGACAATTGAGTTTTGTTTAAATTTATTGAACAAAGTCAAAGATCATGCTCTCTCCTAAAAAAAAATACCAAAGGACAGAAAATACTTATACAGCCTTTGAACCGCGATCTCTAAGAAAGCAATTCTTGTAAAACGGCCGGCCTTCTCAACAAACAAAACGGGAGTAGATGGTTTAATCTCTATGAGGTACAAATCGCTCGTTATGTAAATTGAATCTCTTACAAATTTGAATCCCTTTCATAAGCCAATTCCCTCTGAATAAAAACAATAGGATACTCTTTCAACATTAAAGATATTTCTTAAGTAGCAGATTTATCTCGTCTCGTTAATTATTCAACTGCGTAGGCCGGCGCTAGTTGTTATATTTAAGCAATACGTTTTTCTTGTATATTCACTTTAAAAGATATTCCTATTAGATATGCCGAAGAAATAAAAAAAAAAGTGTGTGTGTACTTATGTACACGCGTTAAAAGTTATACTTCTTTAGCGTAAAAAGGTATTTAATACATTGAAAGTATTAATACAAATAAATACAAAGAAACAAAATGTTGACTATAGCTAACTTATGGGTTTCGGTTTTTCGTGACGCTGTGCGCGCGCATCGTATAAATTTACTCTCATCATTTTTCCCTAACGCGCCAAAAGAAGTAGGTATAACTTCAAAAATGACACTAACAAGAGAAAAAAGGTATTTAATACATTGAAAGTTTTAATAAAAAGGAATACAAACAACAAATACAAAGAAATAAAATGTTGACTATAGCTAACTTAAGCTTCGTAATAACTTCAGGGTGTCTGTTTTTTGTGACGGTTGGTTGTGTATGTGCGCGCGCATCGTAAAAGTTTACTCTCATCATTTTTCCCTAACGCGCCAAAAGAAGTATAACTTCAATAAATATTGAAAAACAGGTTATTTGAAAATGTTATAACAATATTAATATCATATCGAATAAATACTGTGGCTTGTGTAAAATGATGTAAGATATGTGTTTTTCTATATAACAAAAAAAGGGAACAGATTAATCAAAGTATATTTGGTTTTATATATCAATTTTGTGAAACTACATTTATGAAATTTCAATGCATAACATGTGAAGGGTTCCTCAGTAGTTAGAGTATACTTTTCTGCATACAACTAACAAGCCTAATATTTTTTAGTCCTGTTGTGCAGAATGTGAACTAGATATATAGATAGATCATAGCTACCCCGACACTTTAACATCGTGTAGACTGGTCGACCGTTTGCTACGTGGAAATAAAACCTAATATTTCTATTATTATATTCCTACTGTCAATAGAATAGGCAATAATTTATATTATATTATGTGTAGAAATTATTAACGACATATTTTTCAATATATTTAAAACAATTGTTTCTGTTGTTGGTAGTTTTTATTTTATTTTCCCGCATTATTAAATCTTACCATACACACAACAGACGCCATATATTAGGTCTTTACCTATGAAATTGCCGTTTTGTATGAAAAAATTTAAACGATTTTTTTTTCATGTATTTTTTATTTGTATTAATCGAAGTAATCACCCATGCAATCAATGCATCTTTGCCAACGCAGTGGTAGTTTATTGATGATGCCCTTCTTAAAGAAATCAGCTGGACGGGAGGCAACAAATTCTTCGAAGGCATTTTGTACTCGTCTCGGGTATTGATTTTTTTCCCGCCAAGGAGTTATCCAAATTCTGGAAAAAGTAGTAGTCTGTAGGCGTAAGGTCTGGTGAGTAGGGCGGATGACGGAAAACTTCCAACCCCAGTTCTTGCAACTTAGAGACCGTCTGCTGTGCAGTATGAGGTCGCGCGTTGTCTTGCAGGAGCAGCGGAGACGAGCGATTGACCAATGCTGGTTGGAGATGTGCCAGCTTCTCTATCATTGTGTTCAATTCTTCACAGTACACATCTGCAGTAATGCTCACCCCGTTTGGTAAGAAGCTGTGATGAATCACACCGGCGCTAGACCACCAAACAGTGACCATCACTTTTCTAGGGGTAAGTTTTCTTTTAGGGCATTGTTTAGGTGCTGAACCAGGATCCAACCAACTTGCTGAGCGCTTGCGGTTATCAAACAGAATCCATTTTTCATCGAAGGTAACAATGTGGTTCAAAATTCCTTCATTTTGTGTATCTGTTGAGCAGTACAAGGCACGTCTCGACGCGTACTTCGCGCTGGCGATCATTGAGTTCGTGGGGCACCCATTTGTCAAGCTTTTTTACCTTGCCAATTTGACGCAAAGGGACCAATATTGTTTTGATGCTAACGTCGAAAGCTGCTGCTAATTCAGCCGTAGATTGTTTATCATCAGCTTCCACAATTCGTCATTGTCGACCAAAGTCTTCGGACGACCGCGAGGTTCATTTTTCAGGAGGAAATTCCCAGAACAGAAGCCAGCAAACCAATAACAGGTGGTGTGTTGGTTTGTAGTGTTAGCTCCGTAAACGTCGTTGATGTTGCGTGCCGTTTGTGCCGCGTTGCCGCCACGACGGTACTCATATTTCATAATTACTCGAATTTTTAACGTATCCATGATGACAAAAAATATTGAAATACGATGAAAATGTAACACTAATCAATAAACAAATTACTACTTTTGGAAAAAGAATGCCATGTTTTTAAAATAAAACTAATTTTAAATTAGAATTCTTAGCCAAACAAAAATATTTTGATTTGAAATGGCCAGTACTGCAGAACGGCAATTTCATAGGTAAAGACCTACTACTAGAACGTATGAGACACTAATTAAATTTACGAAAACCACAGAAAATGTCGCTTAGACTTCAACGCGAATAACAAGTGAACATTAGTAGGGGACAGGAAAACGATAAGAGAAAACATAACAAGACCCCACAAGTAACTGTGAATCTGCTCCCCTTATATATCCTGTTCTCGCACCCCCCTCGGTTTCCAAATCAATAATTGTTATGCAGACACTATATTCGATGTGATAAAATCCGTGTCTGGCATTAAAATACATATACGTCGTCATATATGAGAAAACACTTTCATATAATTTTGATATAGAGCGCTTTGTCCACATCGTACATGTTTTCACGCCACACGTACAAATATAAAAAGACATCAAACAGTCCTTGGATCAATCGTTTGATGTACAAAATATAAGGTGAAAATCTGTTATGGTTGCGTATATAATTTAAAAAGTAAACTACATAATTTATATTACTTTCACGATACCGTAATGAACCATTGTTACGATTAAAATCAATGAAAATGTTTTTCTTTATAAATATAGAAGTAATTCTTGAAAAATTTTTACCTTCTTCAAAATAACGATTGTAACTCAGTCACGAAGGTACTGCTATATTCTCAAACATAAGGTCATCGTTGATTCCAAACGAATGAGCTGTCATTTAGCTGAAACATTTATTTATTGAAAAAACTCGAATGTACTATGGAAAATCGTGCAATATTTTACAGCTGAATTACTTCATTACATAGTATAAAACAAAGTCCCCTACCGCGTCTGTCTGTCTGTCTGTTCGCGATAAACTCAAAAACTACTGAACGTATTTTCAAGCGGTTTTCGCCAGTGGATAAAGTGATTCATGAGGAACGTTTTGGTATATAATTTGACAAGGATTTTTTTTATAATCAGGGCGGGGCAACGTCTGCCGGGCCCGCTAGTAGTATAAAATAAGTGGAAGCTATGACATTTAGTGTGCGTTGTTAAAATTATAGTGTTAATCTATGATACTCATAAACATATTCTCGACCAGTTTCCTACAAATACAGTTTCACAGGTCCTATTGAAATCGATACTATCTGAAGGATATATTACAATAATATATCAAAATTATTTGTTCACTTGCATAGTTTATTGCATTTCTTTTTACGATTGTATAACGGTCTCTCTTTAAAACACTATATTATTAATGAGATAAAATATATTCCAAAGAATCCCACATATACAAGACACTTTATAATACAATATTTAACGCTACAGAAATAGGAGACAACGTAGTTGCAAAAATGGTACAGACACAACTCTTAAAAAGTTGTAGACGAATAAGTGCAATAAAACGAAACAATACAACGAGCAGTTGAGTTCTACAATGAAGGAGCTAGATACCGTGTCAAGTGCAGAAAATTATGTCCATTCATCTAGCGTCGGCGAGGATTACGCGAAACGGGGTCGCATCTTCCCCGTCCTGACTTGTGCCTCCGCCGGCGACAAGTTAAAGCGTTCGCTACATCACATAAGCCTCGCTAATTAAAATGTTTGTTAAAATTCAATGCGACGCGGTACCGTACGTGATTTAGTGTGTAGTGTGGACCTGAAAATGTTGAACGAATAGATAATTTCGTGTAGGCAACACAGTGCACAGTCGACTTTGAAATATTCATGGATAAGCGTGTAATTAGAGAGTAAGTAGAGAGAGAGTATTGTTAAATAGAATGTTATCAAAGCTACTTGAATTTAAAAATGCATAATAATATGATGCGATAGTGATATTTTTTATTAGATTTACAGACAAGTCAAACTTTTTTTAAACTGTATCGGCAAAATGACTGCACGGTGCATGATGTAAAGTGCAGTACCTACAGTCCATAAACAAGGCGATTGTCGGAGTGACATAACAACGGCAGTCGTCGCTATTATGCCGACCTGTACATGTGCCTCTTCACGCCTCGTTTGAAGGACCTTATGCACCTTTTGAAGGTGGTAGAGCCACGCTGAAGCTATTACTGGTTTCAGCATGAATGGGTCGGCTCGTCCGGGGCAGTACTAGCCTCTCACAGAAAACCGACGTGAAGTAACAGTGCTTGCATTGTTGCGTTTCGTTCTGTCCAGTGAGAGCGCCGGAGGCCCACTTCCCTTCTCCGTCCCCTCTCCCTCTCCTCCATCCCCTCTCCCCTCAAACACAGGCTGGCAACGCACTTGCGACTCTTCTGGTGTTGCAAGTGTCTATGGATAGTGGTGATCACTTAACATCAGGTGACCCATCTGATCGTTTGCATTCTATGATATATAAAAAAAAATGTCATACGAGGAAGGTAACACATTGGCTGGAAGGTAATTCCACATCTTCACAGTGGGACAAAGATAAGAATTATCGAACTTCTTCGTTGCCGGAATGGTTGCTACTGTGAATCTTTGGAGACGCGTACCCTCCCGTGGAGTTCTGTAGTGGAAAGGAGAAAATGGGATGAGCTAAATTATACACATATTGCTATTAATGAAATTCATTGGCATCATTACATAGTATAAAACAAAGTCTCTTTCTCTGTCCCTATATCCCTATGTATGCTTAAATCTTTAAAACTACGCAACGGATTTTGATTCGGTTTTTTTTTAAATAGATAGAGTGATTGAAGATGATGGTTTATATGTATAATAACACCCATTAAATAGTGGAGAATTACTGTTATTTTTGAGGTTTCTAATGTAATGTCGTAAATAATTACATAACGGATTCGATGCAGACGAAGTTGCACGGGTCAGCTAGTTCAAATATATAATGTATGACATAAAATTTAGCAGACATTCAAAGGATTAAAATACTTTCAGCACATTGAAGTTTAAAGTCTAAACATAATTTACGTGCATTAAGAGTTGTAAGTTTAAAAAAGTGGAAACCGAATATCCGTGACAGTAAGATGAGTTTGGATAATGTCCTCTGGCACTAATTAAAACTTTTGAAACAGCCAGAAAAGGCTTGAGAAATATCGCGTTCTCCGGATAGTAATGGCGGCCGTGGTCTTCTTAATTCCAGTACTTTTTCTTCGTGCGAGTTCCAATTATAGTAATAAAAGTTTCTTAAAATTATCTCGTAATTGGCAAACACTCAAATTTAAATGTCGCGTCACGCTTAACGATGGGCAACTTTAAATGATTCCATTAAACTTTTAATGTTTGGTTATTCAAACATCGTTTTGAGATATTTCACTTCGAAGTTGTTCATTTATAATCATTCTTTTTGCTTTTTCTTATTAAATATTTTTACAATGCCCTCTTAAATGTAATGAAGTTTTGGATTAAAGCCCACTATAGCATAACCACAATGTGTTTTCAGCTGAAATGTAAATTTAATATATCAAAACATACAAACAGATAATTTATTATCTATGAGATAATTCATTATCTGAAGCTCTTTCCAGTTGCGTATTTGATTTACTTCATTTTATAGGTATATTTTATGAAAATGGTATGCATATATATTATACAATATTATGCCAAGCATACCATGTTTAGATGGATGTGTGGTGTAACTAGAATGGTTAAGATAAAGAATGAATATGTCAGAGGAAGTTTGAAAATAGCACTAACGACGGAGAAGTTGAAGAATAATAGGGTAGCATGGTACGGCTGTAGTTTTATTTCTTTTTTTGATGTTATACTTATTTTGGCGCGTTAGAGAAAAATGATGAGAGTAAATTTTTACGATGCACGCGCACACCACCACGCAAAACCGACACCCTGAAGTTAGCTATAGTCAACGGTTTCTATTGTTAGTGTAGTTTTTTCTACAAACGTAGAATAAGGCGAAAGATAAAATTTTTGAAAAGATTTTTATCTTGTTACGCCAAAGAAGTATAACTTCTAACGCGTGTATATAAGTACACACACACTTTTCTTTTGCTTTGTTGTTGATGTGTACGCGTGTAAGGTGGAAAAATAATAGTCCAGATATACACTAAATTACGATTTATTAATTTCGAAAGTTTTACGTGGGTTAGTGACGGACACAACGATTGACTTAAAGGTGCGGGCCGTGGACAAATGCCCCGTACATCACAATACCAAAAATAATGCGTCAGTCATAATGCCCTACGAGCATATTCCGAGAAGAGATGAAATTCATGTAACCAGAAAAGTTTTGAGTTTGAAGTGGACGGATCTATATTAGAAGTAATGAAAACCCGAAGAAGATGTGGATGGATTGTATGTAAAATGATACGTGTATAAGGAAAACATCTGCCGACCCTACTTAGGTAGGATAAGGGTAAAAAGAAGAAGAAGGTGCACCGTATACATAAGCAGAAATATTACGCTATAATTAAATGACATTTGACAGGTAGAATGTATAACTAGTCTTTGAGTGAGTATGTGTTTTTTTTTCTTTTATCGTAAAGGAAGTGGCGAATTAATTAATGCCCTCATCAATCATTGCCGCCGTCTCCCTTGAACCCAACGTCATTCACATTGTAACAAGTCGGCAAGATCGCGTAAAAATGAAACCTTGTTACCTCTGTACTTATTAAATTTATCTTACTTTTTCACAGATTTATTTATGAACATATTTAAGTAATTTAAATAGGTAACGTAATAAAGGTAAAATCTTAAAAAAAATATGAATACCTTTCAATTTTGTAGTGATAAATATAATAAATGATACATTTAGTTCAAACAGAGAAATTATTAAACTATATATTTTGCTCGCGGCTTCGCTCGCTTCAATGTAGATTTAGAAACATTGTTTTTTCTGAAATGAAAGATACCCTATCATCATCATCATTACCCTTATCCCACTTAAGTAGGGTCGGCACAACTTTTTCCACTCTCTCCTGTTAAATGTCATTTCAGTATTCACACCTTTCACGCACATATCATTTTTCACGCAGTCCATCAATACCTTTTTCGGTCTTCCTCTACTCGTATATCCGTCCACAAACATACTCAACACTTTTCTAGTTACATGGTTATCATCTCTCCCCATGACATGCCTATACCCAATATCCTTTACTATACCCCTGACAATGTGTTCGCAAAATTTAATAAGCGCTGTGCCCGCGATTCCGTCCGCGTAGAACCTAATGACTACTAAAATCATCTGCATGTTTTTATTTCTCGAACTGACTACGCTATTGTCCTAGCAAGGCCTTAACAGCTTCACCGGACTACGACACCTGAATGTATTAAATCCTTATCCACTTATCTACTTTTCGTTTCGTACTTCAGTCGCGTCGCCATTAAATTACAATAACTTTTGATAGACCGAACCGATTTTAACGAAGACTAAATGTTACTCGAGGATATGCTTTTATTGGTGAAGTTTTATCGTGAACACTTTACTTTACCAATGAGGCGTGTTCAAACAAAGAAACAGACAGATAGACAGACAGACGTTTCTAAAAATGATTGAAATGTATTTTATTTCTTATTCCAAGACACTTGCAACAACTTTCTTCATAAAAATCTAAAAAGTACAGACCCGTTAGATTTATATGCTAATTATATGGGTAGTTAAGGCCAGAAAACATAACAAACAAACTCATATTAGCATTTACAATATCAAACTATCCTGATAGTTTTAATAAAATCCACAGTACCTATAACTAAATACAAATAAGCTTAAAATAGACATACTATTTAATACTAATAACAGAAAATGTAAAACAAAAATTAAATCTAAATCTATTTTTAAAGAAATAATTAGACAAAACGTAATAAGAGAAAAATACATATAAAACCTTTTTACATATAAAAATGAACGCGGTAAGTACGTATTTCGAGCTTTTCTTGTCCAAAACAGACATATGCGGCCTAATAACCAATTAGACATGGCGAAAACATTTGGCTATTTGAACGCAATCTTTCGACTTCCTGCTGCCATCGCCATCGCCGTCGGCGCAATTACCTACAGGAAACTGACTGATGACGTTCACAGAACCAATCTTTACACCATTTGTTTTATTATCTGTAACAATAGCATTATCTCTGCATTAGAATGCTTAAGAAATTATTTATTTATTTCTGAAACTTATTGGCTTCATCGAAATACAAATTCTATTATATTAGATACACTTATATTCATATTTTACTTGTAGAAGTTTAGTGTTTCGCTAACAATGCTATTTCAGTTATTAATTACTACAGTTGTTTTTTAATGAAAAGTATTATACATTTTATTTTTTAATTACAAGACTTTGTAGAGTAAATGACACATAAGTCACGCGCGGACGCGGGTCACCTGATGATAAGTGATCACCGCCGTCCATATGCACTAGCAACACCACGTAAGTCGCAAGTGCGTTGCCAGCCAGTGTTTGGGGGGAATGCAGAGGGGAAGGGGAGGTGAGCCTCCGGCGCTCTCACTGACCGAACGAAACGCAACAATGCAAGCACTGTTACTTCACGTCGGTGTTTCTGTGAGAAGGTGGTACAACCCTGAGCGAGCCGACCCATTCATACTGAAACCAGTAATAATTTCAGCGCGGGTCTACCACCTACTGAAAAAGAAAATGAATACTAGTATACAGAGAAATCGATTTGATTGCATCATGTTTACCTGTAAGAAGCCCACTAAAATAGGAGCTCCACTATTTGTTTAAAAGCCTTTACCTTTGATGTAAAACAAAAGACTGCCTTCTCTACACTACAACTAGTAGAACTAGTTAAAAAGAAAATAAAGCCATCCTTTTACATGTCGTTGTAAACTCATTGTTAAAAACGGATTAGTTTTATGCAAAATAACAACGAAAGATATATAAAAATTGCAAACGCTGTCATACTGCTTTAGTTTTTGTCCATTTAAATTAATTATAAGACCAACAATGAGGATGTGTCTCGTATAATCACAGAAATAAATTGTATTACAAGGAATGAGTGAGATTGTTCGTCACGCGAGCTCTAATGGCATAATAAAGTTAGTAGAAAGAAAACTTTGTAGCGAATGCGGCTTGCCACCGAGACGCTCTTTTGCGTATTTATTAACTTCACCAACATAAAATGATCCTTTATTCTATTTTTATAATAAGGTGAGACAGGAAAACGCGAACATAAGAACGGAGGTCTGACGTTAGTGGTCGTGTTGTGAAATCTGTTTGTACTAAAGTCGTCACGTGCCCCCACTGATGAGCCGTAGACGTGATATCACTCACTTGCACGTGACTCTCCGTTTTATTTGAGATCTCTCGCCTAAAGCTTAGAATCTACTAAAATATAAATGCCCACCTGACTGCTGCTTTACGAATAAATGATATAGCTTTTTAAGTCCGACAGTGTAATCTTTCATGCCAGTGAAAATGTGTTCCTAGAATTAAATTCAATAAAAAATATGTACATTACTTTATCCGTATATTGAAACTAAACATACTTTAAAGATCTATGAAACGGTTGTTTTTTTTTTCAACTTTATTTTTGGCAACCAATCTTTTAGATTATTACTGCCATTGTCGAGTAGTTAATAGTATTACAAGTTCTTCTTCCATTCCATTTTTGGCAACCAGTCTTCTAGTAGACTATTACTGCCATTGTCAAGTGAGTATCGATATTACAAGTTTCTTGATAAACTTTCAATGAACTAACAAGATGGTGGCGATCTTGTTAGAACTTTCCATGGAGTTTTTGTGGCATCTCAGAATTCATGGTCCGTGGTATTATTTTCTATTCACTTCACTTATGCACAACAAACAAACTATATTACATAGAACACTACCAATTTTACACAATATAAAATCAAATAAGACAAGGTTATGAATAAAATATAAAATCCACTACATGACAGATCCAAATCCCGCCAAAAACTCCGAAACGGTTGTTATAACCTAGTATTATTATTTGATTCATACTCAAACGTGGGAAAATGTCGCAGTAGTCGTGTTTCTAATAAATACTAGCCAATGGAATAAAAATAGTTTTATTAGATATCAACAGGTCGATCGCTTTCAAACACAATAAAACTGTATCTTGCTACATACAAAATCTGCAAAGAAAAATACATTTCCAAGATTATATACACAAAAAGTCATTATGTTTTGAGATCAAATAAAAATCACTAAATGATTCGCAAACGGAAATTACCAAAGGTTCATTTTTCTAATTAAAACTCATTAAAATTTATATTTTCACTTCTCAAATTACATAAGATTTATTAAAAAATAATGAATCGTTTTAGTTTCCTTCAATTAAGAGTAATCACGAAAATGAGAAATGGGAAAAGTTCATTCTGGCCGCCCAAAAAAATTTTAATGAAGTCTGAAACGGCGCCTCTTTTTTGTTATGCAAAAATAATTATTCTCTTAATTCTGAAACAAAAAGTGACATTTTAAAAAGTGGAATATGATAAGTGGTTAGAATACCTTTATAATTCGGTTGGCATTCTTGGTAAATATCTAATAGACTTTTAAATATAATATTTGTTCATTTTAAAACTAATTTGCCTTAGGTCTCGTAGTAAAAAAGTTATTTAATTAAAATTCTGGTAATTCTATAGTACGTAATAACGATTGTGACAACGAAGATGTAGAATAACAAAAAAAAAAAGATAAATGACGTCGAGTTTTTTGTACACTCTTCTACGACTGGATTGTTTTACTAAGCCGATGAGAGGGCTTCAGGGCTTAAACTGAATAAAATATTCACTGATAATTTATCAAGTTTTTTAAAATATATTATAGAGGGCAAACTAACAGGCGAGTCACCTGATAGTAAGTGATCACCGCCGTCCATAGACACTAGCAACACCAGGGAAGTCGCAAGTGCGTTACCGGCCTTTTAAAAGGTGGGTCTCCAGCGCTCACACTGACCGAACGAAACGCCACAATGCAAGCACTGTTAATTTACGTCGGTGTTTCTGTGAGAGGGTGGTACTACCCCGGACGAGCCGACACATTCATGCTGAAACCAGTAATAGCTTCAGCGTAGCTCTACCACCTACAAGTTACCGAAGTATCAATTACCTGAATCCGAATAACTGAATAACGATTTGAAATCTTAACCAAAGCTGGTATTAACAAAATTAAATATTTATAATAATTTTATATACAAAAGTAACATAGGAAAAGCAATATGTAAGCGAACATTAATTGAAATAAGCGATTGATGTTTCCCGCAAAGCAATATGAGATGTAATTAAATACGTTTCAAGTTAGATGTTAGTTTGATTGCATAATAACCAAAAGGAATTTAACGATCCCGTTTGAAGATAAACTAATATTGTATATTTATACAAGAGACTAGAGATCGCTCACAACTTCGTATGTGTTAGTTATAACATAAAATACTATGATAAAAGTAAAGGAAATAAATTCCTATTGACTTAAAAATAATGTAGCATTATATTATTAACGCATTTTCAAAATCAGAATCAGTAGTTCCTAGAAACCTTCCACGAAGAAACATATATATTACCTCTTTATATTTTAGCTACTTATCGGTTTTCTTTATTTTAGTTGGTTCAGTAAATTCGACAGGCTTTAGAATTACTAATAGTTCAAGATCCCTGAGCTGGCAGACACAACTTTTGAAATTATACTTCTTTTGGTGCGTTAGGGAAAAATGATGAGAGTAAATTTTTAAGATGTGAGCGCACACCGTCACGAAAAACCGACACCCTGAAGTTATTACGATGCGCTTATTAAGAAAAAAAGAAATACAGATAATAATATTGATATACTAGCTGTACCCGCAGTTCCGCACGCGTTTTTTAAAATCGTATTAAAGAATTATAGAATTGTGAGGCTATGTACAATTACAGAAACGCTCTTTAAAGACAATTGTAAGTACGACGCGCACGCCACTAAAAGTAACATGTAACGTGTACTTTAGATATATAAATACAAAGAGGATGCCAAATGAGATTTATCATCAGCAACACATTGGGAAACTTAACCCACCATATAACTACCTCAGTGCTCACTTACACTGTAGAAGGAGCTAATGAAACAATAACTTAAAATATTATTATTAAGATTGACATTTACATTGCATTTAATATACATTGCCATTATTATAATTAAGATTTTGTGACTATACAAAAAATAAACGCTTGTCTGTTCCACAAGAAATTGTATTATGGAACACTTTACGTAATACGTTTATAATCTAAGATCTTATTAGGAAGACCTTTATATCATTAATGTTAGTAATAAGTATAATTTCGAATTGTAAACAATAAGCTGATAATTATTTATCTTATTAAAAATAAAGAATGAGTTGAAATCTTGCTAAATTTCATGCAGATAAAGTCGCGGGTAACAGCTAGTCTAAAATAGAATAACCTCGATTACTTTTTATTATGTTCGCTATCTACCAGTCAAAATCCCGTCAAAATTGATGTAACCGTTTTGGTGATAACACAGCGGGCGAAGTCACGGTTAACAGCTAGTCTAAATTAAAATTTAAATTACTTTTTATAAGATCCGCTATCTGCCAGTGAAAGTCCCATGTAAATCGATCTAACTGTTTTGGAGAAACCACTGTGGGCGAAACCACGATTAACAGCTAGTATAAACCAAAATCGCCTAAATTACTGTTGGTAAAGTCAGCTATCTGCCAGTGAAAGTTTCGTTAAAACTAGTCTAACCGTTTTGGAGATACCATTGCGGGCGAAACCACGGTTAACAGCTAGTATAAATTAAAATTGCTTAAATTATTTTTTATATGATCAGCTATCTGCCAGTGAAAGTTATGTGGAGATCGATCGAACCGTTTTAGAAATAGCATTGAAAGCGAAGTCACTGTTAACAACTAGTATAAACTAAAATTGCTTTAATTACTTTTTATAAGATCAGCTATCTGTCAGTGAAAGTTTCGTGAAGATCGGTTGAACTGTTTTGGAGATAGTACTGCGGGCGAAGCCACGGTTAACAGCTAGTCTAAATTAAAATAAACTAAATTACTTGAAATGATGTCCGCTATCTGCTGGTGAAAGTTTGGTGAAAATCGGTCCAATCGTTTTGGAGATATCTTTGCAGACGAAGCAGCGGTTAATACCTAGTATATTTTAGAGTAGCCTAAAAACCCCGCTTTAATTTCAGTTATGTGTCAGTGAAAATTTGGGCTAGCCGTTTCGGAGATTACCCGGAACAAACAGACAGACCGACAAAAATTAAAAAAATTGCATTTTTGATATCAGTAGCGTGTATACTTTCGTACCCAAGTACTAAAAAAATTTTATTTTGATATTACATACAGACACTTCATTTTTATTATATGTATAGAAGAACATTAACTTGTGAAGATGAATCTAAGTACTAAGGTCGAATTTTATACTTTCGTACCCAAGTACTAAAAAAATTTTATTTTGATATTACATACAGACACTTCATTTTTATTATATGTATAGAAGAACATTAACTTGTGAAGATGAATCTAAGTACTAAGGTCGAATTTCGACTAACAAGATGCAATGCTACAAGGAACAAATGAAACTTGAACTCCGATTAAAGTAATGCGCAATATTTTCTTATTGAATAAATATGGACCAACCAGTATTAATATATATTGTATGAATGTGATTAAATTAAAGTATTTAGAAACTATGATATAAACCATTTTAGTATTTATTAACAAAATGTTTGTAAAGATTTTATTGAGAATCAGATAATAAAGTCATGTAAAGTTGTCCTAACTAATATTATAAATGCAAGTGTGAGTTTGTTTATTATGATTTCACGCCTTAATTACTTAACTGACCTTCATGAAATTTTGCATACACGATGTTAGGGGTCCAGAGGCTCCAGTTCGCCCCTCTCTGGCGGCGGACAAGAAGAAGGGAGGAGCGGGGGCTCCACCCACGAGGCCGGCACCGGCAACCCAAGCCCCGATAGCCCAACCGCTGGGCATGAGCTGGGCGGAACTTCCTGCCCCTACTACCACAATGGAGTGGACCAAAGTGGTGGGCAGGAAAAAGAAGGCGGCCCCTGCTTCGCAGCCCAAGTCCTCAGCCGCGCCACCGAAGCCGCAGGCGAAGCCACCAGGGCCGAAATTGCCGTCCATCCCCCAATCGGCTGCGGTGATCGTGACGCTGCAGGCTCTACCACCTACAAAGTATCTAGTCGACAATGACAGTAATAATTTGTAAGATTGGTTGCCAAAAATAAAATAATAATTAAATAATTACCTGAAAATCGTACTGCAATAGGGAACAACGAATTTTAAGCTAATTGTGATGAAGAAAAACATTCAGAGCAAAAAGAAAACTGCCGTAAAGTTTTTAATTACATTTATTCGATTTTAAAAATAACATTTATATTATATAATAACACTTACATGCTTTTTAAACTGGGAACTTAATAGTTAATTTACATATATATTACTAATAAATTAATACTTTCTTTATTATCTCATAAAATTAATTCATGTATAAGTGAGACAAAGAAGAAAATTCATCTTTTGTCTCTGCTCCATTTCTTTTCTGTGATTAGAAATTACTAAACTAATTTTAGCGTAGTTTTTACATTAATAATATACGATTGAACCCAAAACATAATTTATCTTATATCTCACTATGATTATCTATAGAATACAGCAGTAAAACCAAAATTCACTAACAGTGGAATACCACATCCAACTACATGTAACTAAAATTGTGGAGTTACCAGAGATATGTCAGTATATTTATCTCGTTCACTCTTTATTACAACTGTCATAGTATTTTCATTAGATAAATCAAACGTAAACAATATAAGTAATTTCCTATATAGACAAACAACAGACTATTCCATTTAATTTATATCTGTAAGGTTATAAAACAATCACTGAATTACGCGTACGAACGGACACGTTTTTTCTTATTAAAGAGAGCTTGTATCGCGTCTATCGGAAGCCCTTTCGTTTCTGGCAAATTGAAGTAACAAAATACCGCTGTCAAGAGACAAACAACTGCAAATATGTAAAACACAGGGCCGAGTCCAATCGCGCGAAGTAATGGATTGAAGACGAACAAAATTATAGAGTTACAGAACCAAGCCCATTCGATAACCAACATTGAGACGAAGCTTTTGACCTGAAATACATTTACATTTATAAATAATATTGAATCTTAAATACTTGAATAGTATTGAAGCGATGATGGCTTAGTTGATAGCGTGTTCGTATACTAGCATCGGAGTTTTCGGTGAAGGAAAGCATCGTGATGGCACTACACCATGGTGGTAGGACTTTCTCTAAGTCCGCTTGACTAGCTACCCTCAAGTTGAAAATCTGTCGCCAAGCACCTGTTGGTGTGTCCCGCAGCTTTTTTTTTTAGAGTCGCACGGACTAAAACCCCACGGTTTACCGACAGACCGTTTTGTGGGGGCGGCAAGGGATCGTTCGAGCTAATCAACCTTGTAGAGCCGCCCCCACGGTCCGCCCGGCGGAAGGTGACCGCCGGGCTCCTACCTATAGAGGGACAGACCGGGTACACACCGGCTGCCCCCCCTCGTCCGCCGGACCCGTGCAATGAGGAGATGGGCCCCCCGGCCCATCCCCTCAGGTCCGGCTACGGTGGCAGGAGGAGTTGGGCGAAGCGCCTTCTCCTCCTGCCTGTCCTCCTTTGGCGGAGACGGCCACTTTGAGGGTCTGCCTCGCGGGCCCTCTCCGCCTCCTCCTTCTGCGAGATGACCTCCTCGCAGAAGGAGGCCATCGCTCGCCAAGCCTGTTCGCTGCCGAGCATGGCCGAAACCACGCTCGGCAGCGATAAGTCCGCTCCCACGGCCGCCACCAGGATGCGGCGCTGCTCCTCCCACGCAGCACACTCAGACAGCGCCACAAAACGGTCTGTCGGTACACCGTGGAAGAGGGGTCAGAAAAGGAGATATAGACCTTTCATACAATAAAAAGTACTGTTCCCGTGGGATAGGTCAATTCTACTTTAACATAAGCAAAGCCGCGGACAAAAGCTAGTTAGTAATAAAGTAGGTTTTGAACAGAAACGATTAATTTAGTGTTATAATATTATGGTAAACAGTGAAGTAACACGGTGTAACTTTTATTTCAATTTCTGCTATCGATAGAAAATAGTATATGACGGCTTAAAAGGTGTCTATGTATATTTACAGCGATTTAATTATATGTTATGTAAAGTTATATTTACATGTTTTACTTTAGACTAATCCGACTCTTCCACAATTTTTTGATCACATACAATTACGTGATATCTACCAAAACCCCTCTCCCTCCTACGTGCGTTTTAGTGAGATTCGGGAGTCAGCATTAGTGAGATTACAATTGAATACATTAAAAAAAACATAAATCTCACATTACAGCCAATGCACTACCAAACGTTTTATTTAAAAATTCAATGAAACAGAGAAAACACATGTAAAATGCTGCAAAATGCGACGACATTCATAGAAAAAAACAGGTCACAAAACACAAGCTGCGCAACGACCACATTAATAATTTATCAGCCGCATGACGGCTGTTTGCTAATAAAGCGTGGATTCGCGCTGGAAATATTAATAAAAGCAGCTTGCAGCCGGAACTCGGTCCGTCGGAACAGTCGCAGAGCGGCCGCGCCACGCTCTCCCACCCCGTGACAAATGACCACTACCCCAACGTTCATTTAGTTTCCATTATAAACTACACAAACAAAATTAAAATTATTACCTGCAGCTTTATAAATAAACGCACCATTTCTAAATTCATAACACAATAATATCTTGTTACTCGTCTGCAGTGGTCCCATTCTTGATGTAGGTGGTTATTTTCTCAGTATACAATATTAAAATCCTATAAACTGAGTGTACCGACGATGCAATAAATAGATACGACTTTCTTTTTTTTTTATTGTAGCACGGCAAAATGACTGCTCTGTGCCGGATGGTAAGCATAGTACAATCCAAAAACAATGGCGACCACCGATTGACACACTATCCATCGACGGTTGCCGCTGTTATGCCGGCCTGCGAAAAGCTGGATATGCACAGGCTGATCTGATTCTATAATGGAAAATAATTGCTTAAATGTAGAATATACCGTCTTAATAGTATTCACAACTAGCTTTTGCCCGCGGTTTCACTTGTATAAATATTTATCTATCCCTCGGGAACGGTGCTGTTTTTCTGGATGGAAAATCTATGTCCTATTTTGTTTCCCCTGACAATGTGTTTGCAAAATTGTATGATGAACAGTTGAGTAGTTTGGGCGTGATGAATTAACAAACAAGGTACAATTTCGCATTAATAATATTAGCAAAGATCGTACATAATGTATTCTATATATGTTATTTTATCACGAAATATATTTTAATTACTTATGTATAGTCGTTTATTGATGTGAGAACTTATTTTATACTTTATAGATTGTATCATTTGCCACAATCTCATCCGATTTTAAATGACGATGTATAAGATCTATGATGGTAAACACACTAAAGGTAGAGTGGGCTGGCTTTCAAGTACAACTGGCGGAATACACCAACAGATACTTGTTTACAGATTTTCAACTTCAGATCGTAGTTGTAGGTGGTAGAGCCACGCTGTAGCTATTAGTAGTTTGAGCATGAATGGATTGGCTCGCCCGGTGTAGTACCACCCTCTCACAGAACACCGACGTGAAGTAACAGTGCTTGCATTGTTGCCTTTCGTCCGGTCAGTGAGAGCGCCGGAGGCCCACCTCCCCTTCCCTTTTTCCCTGCCCCTACCCCCTCCCATATACACAGGTTAGCAACGCACTCGCGACTCCCCTGGTGTTGCTAGTATCTATGGACGGTGGTGATCACTTAACATCAGTATCCAGGCGTACTTAGAAAAAGCCCTACCATCATGCTATTATTTTATCACGATACTTTCCTTCAGCGAAAGCTCCGACTTAATTGCTAAGATTAAAGATTTGATCTTATGTCCATCGCCACGATATCCAAACACGCTATCAGCTAAGTCATCATCGCTTCAAACTCATACATTAAAATAACAAAGATTTAATAAAAAAAGTCATAGGTGATTATTGAATAAAGTCGAATATAACACCACATAGAGGGCAAAATCAGCAATGATGGAACATTTTTTAATTTATAGATCACTAGCCTCTGCCCGCGACTTCGTCCGCGTGGAATAGTTACTTTAGTTCTAATAACACCCAGTGGAATCTCTCAAGACAAAAGTAAACCCCGATTTTGAAATATTATTCATTAGTGCTCTGCTTCTATTGGTCTTAGCGTGATAATATATAGCTTATAAACTTCCTCGATAGATGAGCTATATAACACTGACAGAATTTTTCAAATCGGATCAGTAGTTCCTGAAATTACCTCTTACGGCGTCACAAACTCACAAACTTCACCTCTTTTATAATATTAGTATAGATGAAAGCATTTCATGACTTGATAAGATATTTGATATATTAATATTATTGTTTATTAAATTGAGGGCATTATGAAATTATTTTAAAATAAATTTATTCCATAAAGTATACTTCCCTTTTCATTCATAATTATTATAACCGTTCGTTCATGCGGGCGATGATTGCATTAATATCTCACCTCGAAATAACCGGATTTAAATATTTAAATTTGATAAATTCATGAGCTGAACTTTTTGCTTCATATTGCGAGCCAAACTGATTTATCATTCGGGTGATGGTCGACATTGCAAGGCGTTGTCTCCACGGGGAAATATATGATCTCTTTGAAGCGTGGAAAGATATGTAATTTCATTGAATTTATGAACATACATTGTGCTGATTTTGCTTCGAGAATTCTAATGTGTAATAAATAATAAATATTGTATTAATGTTTGGAAAATATATTTAAAGTGGTTCTGGTTACATTACCTCTACCTCATTCAATCCATTTATTTTATTTCAAGAGAGAAGATTTAAAATAAAAAAAATCGCCCATACATATACTCCAATTAATGAATACACAACATCTACATGTAGATAGAAAGAAAATGTTTAATTATAAAATATTTCTGTTTACATAGCTTTATATATTTTTTACTAGCGGGTCCGGTGGGCATAGTCTCACCCTGATAATAGAAAAAAAACCTTGAAAAATTAATACCTAAACCTTCCTCATGGATCACTTTATTTACTGGTGAAAACCGCATAAAAATGAGTTCAGTAGTTTTTGAGTTTATCGCGAACAGAAAGACAGACGTAACAGAGGAAAAACCTTTTATTCCTTATTTTGTTAAAATAACAGCGTATAATATTCTTAGTAAATCACCGCGTTATTTACGTCAAATTCAGTTTACCACGCACTTACAATTATTTCAATACATCCGGTAAAATATACATTATTGACACAATATTTAAGAAAAAAAACATTGCGTATCACACGTCATTATTTAATTAAAGTTATTGTAGCATTAGTATAATAATTATGGCGTGGTAATTATTATTGAGCTATTTCGTATCTACATATACTACACAACCTTAAACGAGGTACGGCAAATATTGAAAAAAGTAAATTAATATAAACCTTTAGAGATTCAAAGAAAAACACAGGCATGTTTACGTTAAATCGTAATACAGAAACGATATCGAAACACTCGAAACGGTACTCACAACAAAAGCAGGATATTTTGTAAACATTTTACTGCGTCCCAGTCTGTGACGATATTGTGGGCGCCGTCGCAGCAAAATGGTAGTTTTTACTGCCATACACGAGACCGTTCGGTGGCGTTATATATTCTACATACATAGTTGTAATCGCTAAAAGGAATACTTAAAGGATACCCGTTATAAAGATGGTATTTTAACACCTCGAGACACGGAAAATTCAACTTAATAAAAAAAATGTCGCCAATCACATATATGAGCAATTATAATTTTAAAAAAATGATTATTAAGGAACATTATCACATTTTTGTATAATCTGAGGTATCATCATCATCACCATCGTTAAGCCTATAAGATACCCACTGCAGAGCCATAGGCCTTGTCCCGAAAGAAGGTATGGGCTAATCACCACGAGGTTTTTTTTTGTTTCCCCACATACAGTAGTACTACAAGAACATTTCTCAGGTTCAGGTTTCCGATCAAATGGTGTTACCAATTTAAATTAGTAAATGTACGCGACTTCCGATTTTTTTTTAATGCCGGAGTCGAACCTGCTAACATCGGAATGATATTTCACTGGTCAAACCACTAAACACCACCACTTTTTTATATTCATATAATGTATATGTATTACATACTAGTCGTGTCCGCGAATCTGCTCGTATGATCTACAAAATTATTACTAAGGTGTGTCTTAATAAAACCTTTAAAACATTACACGGTTTATTTTATATCTAACGTCAATTGTACATAATATTAATTACCTAAAAACAATGGGACCTAATCAGATTTCGTCTTAAGTCCGCCTGGCTTGCTACCATCCTCGATTTAAAAATCTGGCATCAAGCTTCCGTTGGTGTGTTCCTGTAGCTGCATTTAAGTTAACCTGTAAAAAAAGGATTAAAAAAGTACAAAAAAACAGAGTTGTCACGTGAACAAAGTCGCAGTCGATAGCTGTTATCATATAATACCAAATGAGGAAGCCAGTCTATCTTCATATCTGTAAGCTAATAAAAATAGTATAAAGGTAATTTATGCAATCCATACAAATGAAATAAGAATAAGTAATAAACATTAAATTATACTGTACTATAAAGTTTTTTTTTTAATACACTGTATGGTTTCTAGTTATGTATTTGCATAGAACAATATTTACTTTCCATTTATTATCTTGCATATAAAATCTGGACAAATTAACATTTTACAACCAATTTAGAACACCTACCTACACCTTTGTTAAAGAGAACTTAGATATTTAAGTTTTATGCCAACACTTAAGCTTGTACAAGGCTGGTCTTGATAGCTACTAAATGACGTTAATAACCAAACTCGAGTACTGACAACTTGTGTAATAAAGACATAACTGCATGGATTTTGGAATGTCGGACGTCAGTTCAGAGGCGAATAATTACTCCTATATAATATTAAAAAATCCCTATATAAATATATATCGCTAAAAATAGTATATAAAGCTATTATTAGACACATTTGTTTTTTTAATTGTAACTTCAATAATCGTGTTCAGCGATAAAAAAAAATCATTTGGTTTCGGGCAAAATTTATGGGTTCGAGTTACCGATGACCTCGACATGCGCGTGACGTAAAGCGCCAGCGTTAGATTAGCGACGCGTAGTGAAGCGGCCTGTCTGCACGTAATGTTAATAAGTTCTATCGAACATGAGCAACCAGATTTTGGATTAATTAATACACTGTATTGCTTTGAATGCCAATAGATGTATAAACCAGACTAATTTTAATAATCTGAATTTAAAAATTATGCAGTTTAAATAATTCAGACTATAATTGATTTAAAAATTCATAACAGTGCACAGTTATTCCGTTGTTTTGAATCTTCACTTCTATCGGCAGTCTTTATGAGTGCCTCATTTTTTTTTAATTATAGTACGACGAAGTACCGATACTTTTTTGTAAAGTGGTAAGATTATAAGGGATATCCCCTTATAATATATACTCTAACTGATCCCGAAATGACGAGCTAAAACATAGTCACCAGTATAAAATTATTACCATGTGAATGTCGGTAGCAATCCAGTCACGTATAAATAATCTAACAACCGAAATTGCTTTTGTCTACGGTGTTTATTATATAAGAATTTTACTAGCTGTTGCCCGCATCTTTGTTTGCGTTAATTCAACTGTCCAAGCCCGTGCGATTTTCATTTTCTAGATAAACGGTGTCCAAGGTATGACCAAGCCGAGGTTCAGTCACTGTGGCACCCTTAAACTTGCTGCCAAACGGCAGTGTTCGGTGAAGCTGTGAAGGCCAGTCAAGCCAATGCGTAGTCAGTCCGAAAAAAATCAGCTTGTACCCTTGACAACATTTATGAAAAATTCCATAATGATTGGTTGTGTAGATAATTACGCTTGCCCTACTTCTCCACGATAAGAAAATATCCCTAAAATAAAACATCCCTAAAGTGTAATCCTTATAAAGTCGTAGTTTCTAAAAATAAAACTTTTATAACTTCATATTAAATAAAAATATTGTTAACCTAAACCGACAATATGTTAAGGTAGCTTTAAGACTCCGTTCGGGGAACTATTCATCTAGACGTTTTGCATACCTAATGAGGAAAGCAGAATCTCCTAAATGAAAAATGCAAAAAAATTGAGGATGTGCACTTGATGATGGAGTATGCCAAGAACAGCATCGAAAGAGTCGTTGATGAGTAGTATAAAAAGTAGTTGCCAAAACATAGGTATTTGTCATAGCATCTTGGCTAAACCCTGTTCGGCTGAAGCTAAGAAGGTAGAGCAAGAAAGATTGGGGAACAAAAAAAATAAAATGTTGTTATAATTTTAGACGAGAAAAAAACGACAAATAAAATTTTAAAAATTTGATCGAAATTATCCAATAGCTTTTGAGTGATACGTGCACAACGGCAGACCTCTATAATTTATGTATATGTACGTAATACGTGTTTTTCTAACTGTATAATATATTGTACTGTGACAAATATGTTGAAATAGAGGTTGAATTACCGAGATTGAATTGTAATTGATTGAATTACACTTAACCGAGTTTTGAAAAGTATTATTAAAAATATTATATAAAAACATCGAATACAGCTTTTATGCAAAACTAGCTTATATCAGCGGTTTTGGTCCCATCAATTTCATCCATTGAACAACTTTTTAACAAAATATATTATCAACTTTCGCCATCATTCATTTATTCTTAAAATATCCTTAAAAGTTGACTTAAGAAATAGCTTCAATAGGTTCGGATGTGATTAAATGAACTAGGACTGTTTTTTATATTATATAAATATACAGGGAATCTAGGTATAATAATTTTGTTTTGTCTGAGAATTTAACGATGACACCACGCAATAGAACCGAAATATACTTTACTAGGATTTACCCGCGCTTACACTTGTGTCAATCCCTCAGAAACAATATTTCTTTTTGTATTGTAACAAAAGTTTAGGGCCTCGGGACGCGCTTATAAAACGTCAAAACTACCAGCTCGGAAAACAGTACACTCGTCGAGAAGATCCATTAAGAAACTCGAGCTGGTTTATCTTAAAAAAAAACTTACATTACATTACATTATTACATACATACATTTTTGACGGATACAGAGTGAGGTTGTTATTTTTGGATATTACCGTCGTTCAGATATTGTTGCACCCTTTTAATATATTGATCCACTCTATAATAGCCTTTAAACATTAAAGTCCGGTTGACTTGATCTTTCTATCCAGTAGTATCCAATACTATTAAGTAAAAAACTGTTATTAACCTTACAGAACTTAAAGCATAGAATAACCAATTATTTGACACTGCCTTTTGTATTTCAATCATGTCGGTCTATTACTACTACTACTAATGCTTGCATTGTTGCGTTTCGTTCGGTCAGTGAGAGCACCGGAGGCCCACCTCTATTCCCCTTCCTCCTCTCCCCTTCCGATTCCCTTCCTCCCCCTCCAACACAGGCTGGCAACGCACTTGCGACTCCCCTGGTGATGCAAGTGTCTATGGACGGTGGTGATCACTTAACAGGTGACCGACCTGTCCGTTTACCTCCTATGACATAAAAAAAATCTATACTACACCCAGCTTTTGTCATGTCATGATAATCAGTGTAGAAGTTATTGCACGACAGCGTAACCAACAACAGCATCACATTCGTATTTATAATATTACTAAGGATCTACATAATAATAAAGAGGATATCAATTTATTTCTGATATTTAAGAAACATTTTCACTTAATGTGATTTTTTTTATTAAGGGTAACAAACAATTGTACTCATGTAGTTATAATTGTGATCTTAATATAACGTACTTATCAAAATTTGTATATATTAAGATAAAAATAAATAATGTGAAAGAAAGCATGAAGCAAGGACTTATATTAATTAAAATGTCTACCGTGAATACAGTAATTACTCTGAAAACAAATAACAGCAACTACTTTACAACATAATACCACATGTTAGGAACTTTGTAATATTAAAACTTCTACAATTTGATACTGTTTAGTTTATAATTGCACCGTTTAATACAAAAACCGTTAATTAATCCCCAAGCCATATCTTCTTCCGTAAAATAGAGGATGAAGCAATCCATTGATTGCTACTTATAATGTTATACGATGCACATTAGGTTTCTAAAGTTCATGCTGCAGTGAACAACTTTATAAGACACTCGAAGTGGTTAGTTGACACTTTGTTGTGAGGCCCTCGAAACAAGGTACGACTGTCGCCCGTTACGGACAGTATCTCGAGGAAGCTCTAACTTTGTAGCTAAATGATAAGACCACGAGCATGCCCTAGAAACTAATGCCATCGTAAGTTACCGTCACGAAGTATCTAACCAACGGAGTTCACATGTGTATAGTTTTACATGGTAAATGTACAAAAAAAATGATTTTAAGCATGATTCAAATATTTTGAGTGATTGTAATTCACAAAATGGCAGGATATAATGAATTATAATAGTAGATTATTTACTGTTTTATTATGTATTTACAGACAAGACTACGTTTCTTTTGCTTAATCTAAATGGTAGGGAAGGTAAAAGAGGCAATTATTTATTTATAATTGGGCTTTGGTCACAAATTGACCATGTCACCCCAGTGATTAACAACAAAATAAAACAGAAAAAAACAAAATGTACACAAATAATCAATAATTGATCGGTTTTTCATTGCAACCATAACCAGCCTGTAAAGCATTCTTGCTTCCTCGGATGTCGAGAAAGCAAGGATGGCATTACATACACCCACAGGTATAATGGTAGAGGTTTTCTAATGCCTGCTTGGATACCTACCATCCTGAAGTACAACATTTATCTTCAAGAACCTATGTATATATATATATATATATATATGTTCTGGTAGTGGTGTACTTTAGATCCAGTCTTTCTCTAAGTTTAGAATATTATCATGTTAGCAGACATTATCATCTAATATCAGGTGAGATATAAAAAGGAAAAATTGAAAGTGATACATCATAACATGCATGTGTACTACACATATACAATTCTGGTAACAAGGACCACGAGTCTAACAAAGTAGTTTGTGTAACTCATATCGTTAATTAAATGAGAAATTGACTTAGTTCGTTATTTTGGTCCATAGGAGGTATTGAAGTACCGGAGTTTGGAGAGCCAATCACCAATCTTACAGTCCCCATAGGACGCGATGCGACATTCGAGTGTATAGTTGTCAATCTTGGTAATTATAGGGTAAGTAAACTTGTCATCTAATTTTACATTCTGTTTACATTATATTTCTCATTATCACGTGAAAGGAAATTTTTTACGAAATTTCCTTAAATTCACCTTTTTTAAATTCATGTATTAATTCGTTTTGCAAAATATTATTCCTTTATGTACAATCTGAGAGCGGATCAAAGGAAAATAAAGCGGTTCTCTTGGGTAAAGTGGTTATTCCTACTGAATTCGAAGCAATTGGACAGTGTACATTATAACTATAACTAACGCTTAACTTCTACTAACTAGGTGATGTTACTTCGAAAAGTTAAGTTAGATCAAAGTGTTGGATTCAGTTTGTAGAATAAGCAATGTTTCTATATGTATTATTCTATATGTTAACCTACAAATTTACAGTCGTAGAATATTCAAATTGATAAAAGTTTTATATAATATACGAAATCACTGTTCAAATATAATTTAATAATTGACATATGTCTATGAGCTTTAGGTACAAACATTATTTTCAAATCATACTAATTTTGACAAAAAACAATACACAAAACTTGTAGTAACCATAGGTCGTTGGGTCGAATAAGAATCGAAGAGCAAAAAAGAATGTAATAGCTGTAGACTACATTCTAAAAGAGTAATAAATAATAACTGATAATACGGGCGATAAGAACTGATAAAACCGTCCACGTTTAGTGGTAAATTAAGACTGAATTTATTAGCGTTAGTCAATTAATCCCAGTAGCTTGATTTCGACATAGGGACATGATTTTATTAATGTACGAACCTCGTACGAAATGCATCCCAAAGACAAGATATAATTCAATTTTTAAAAACCATTATAAAGATGCCTTTATATTATTTATGTTTACAAAGGTCGGATGGGTAAAAGCGGACACTAAAGCGATCCAGGCTATCCACGAACACGTCATCACTCACAATCCTCGGGTATCAGTGTCTCACAGTGATCACTCCACGTGGTATTTACACATCAAGAGTGTGCAAGAGGAAGACCGTGGGCAGTACATGTGCCAGATAAATACGGACCCTATGAAAAGTCAAGTAAGCATTTAACCTAATAGCCCGTATAACAACTTTGGTTTTTGATTGAATAATTCACTTTTTGTTGCAGTTAGACGTAGTAGTGTTCCAGGCGGAAGTGCAAAGTAGCGTCCACCATAATAATAGGTCTTTACCTATGAAATTGCCGTTCTGCAGTACTGGCCATTTCAAATCAAAATAATGTTTGTTTGGCTAAAAATTCTAATTTCAAATTAATTTTATTTTAAAAACAATGAATTCTTTTTCCAAAAGTAATCATTTGTTTATTGATTAGTGTTACATTTTCATCGCATATCAATCTTTTTTGTCATGATGGATACGTTAAAAATTCGAGTAATTATGGAATATGAGTACCGTCGTGGCAGCAACGCGGCACAAGCGGCACGCAACATCATCGACGTTTACCGAGCTAACACTACAAACCAACGCACCACCTGTTATTGGTTTTGGTCGCTTCCGTTCTGGGAATTTTGACCTGAAACATGATCGTCCGAAGACTTTGGTCGACAATGACGAATTAAAAGCGATTGTGGAAGCTCATGATACACAACCTACGGCTGAATTAGCAGCAGCTTTCGACGTTAGGGTCAAAACAACATTGGTCCATTTGCGTCAAATTGGCAAGGTAAAATGTTGACAAATGGGTGCCCCACGAGCTCAATGATCGCCAGCGCGAAGTACGCGTCGAGGCGTGCCTTGCACTGCTCAACAGACACACAAATTAAGGAATTTTGAACCGCATTGTTACCTGCGATGAAAAATGGATTCTGTTTGATAACCGCAAGCGCTCAGCAAGTTGGTTGGATCCTGGTTCAGCACCTAAACAATGCCCTAAACGAAAACTTACCCCTATAAAAGTGATGGTCACTGTTTGGTGGTCTAGCGCCGGTGTGATTCATCACAGCTTCTTACCAAATGGGGTGAGCATTACTGCTGATGTGTAGTGTGAAGAACTGAACAGAATGATGAGAAGTTGGCACATCTCCAACCAGCATTGGTCAATCTCTCGTCTCCACTGCTCCTGCACGACAACGCACGACCTCATACTGCACAGCAGACGGTCTCCAAGTTGTAAGAACTGGGGTTGAAAGTTCTCCGTCATCCGCCCTACTCACCAGACTCGCCTGCAGACTACAACTTTTTCCAGAATTTGGATAACTCCTTGGTGGGAAAAAAATTCAATACTCGAGAGGCAGTACAAAATGCCTTTGAAGAATTTGTTGCCTCCCGTTCAGCTGATTTCTTTAATAAGGACATCAATAAACTGCCACTACGTTGGAAAAGATGCATTTATTGCATGGGTGATTACTTCGATTAATACAAAAAAAAAAAAAAATATTTCGTTTCAATTTTTTCATACAAAACGGCAATTTCATAGGAAAAGACCTAATATTAAATGTCATAGTTAACCTCGTTACAATATTTCTATAAATACAGAAAATCGGTAACCAGAATTTATTGACCTGAAACTGATATTACATAACTAATACAAATTTACCCCGCAGATGGGTTTCCTGGATGTCGTTATACCACCAGACTTCATCCCCGAAGAGACATCGGGAGACACAATGGTACCGGAAGGAGGAACGGCCAGGGTCTCGTGCAAACCTCGTGGTGTACCACCACCCCGAGTTACATGGAAGAGAGAAGATGGTCAAGAAATAGTGGTGCGGGACCAGACCGGTGCTAAGACTAAAGGTTTTTTTGTATTTTCCTTGGAATTTATCTTTATCTTCTAGATTATTACTGCCATTGTCAAGTAGGTAATAATATAACAAGTGTCTAGTAATATTTTCAATATTCCAGTAAGACGTTGAACCTTGTTAGAACTTTCTAGGGAGTTTTAGTGGCATCTTAGAATCCATGCTCCGTGCTATTATTTTCCATCCACTTCACTTATGCACAATAACCGAACTCTATTAGGTAAAATGCCACCAATATTACAAAATATAGAGTCAAGTAACACAAGATTATAAATAAAATATAAAAGCCACTATATGACAGACCAAGGCCCGCCAAAAACTCCAGACTAAGGGTTAAGAGGTTACCTCTTTGGCATATTGAAAATAAACAATTGACAATAATGTGGTTCCTTTATTAATATTTAAAAACTGCAATATTTCCACAGTCACTCATTGAGGTAAAACTGACCTATTTGTCAGAATATCTGAAGATATATTATTAATGTACGAAACCCTCACATATTCCGATATTGACTAACACGGGTTAAGCTGTCAAGATTTGACATTATAACCTGTGTGTCTCAAATTAATTTCTTAAACCATTTCAATGTTTGAAGTCTATATTACTATCTCATTGCGTAATATTTGAATGAGGTAAACTAAATAATTAATTAGTGATCATACACGCGACTTCACGAAGTTACTATAAAACCCGGTGTAAAATTCTGGATTTACTCCAATTTACTAAAAGGATGTTTGAGTAGATGGGTGGTATCACAAATTACTAGTCTAGGAAGGTGAACTGGCATCTGAAACAAACAAATAACCCACAGATAAAATCAACATTCGGGTGCGACCGTTTTGATAGTGATTGAATGCTCGTGTTTATCTGTCGCCACTGGTCTAGTAGGCGTTGGGACGAAAGTAATTTCATTTACTGTTTAACATTGTTCGGATCTCAATCAATAATTTAATTATAGCAAACGGAGTTAACAGTATAAGATATTATAACAAATTTATTGAAATATGAGAATATATTAATGTCATTTAAAGTAATAAAAATATTTCTATGAGAGAAATCCGTATCATACATATTCCGTCAGCCGAAAGTTTGTTATTCGTACCTAATTACTGGCGCGTAAAAATAATTTAAAGTTTTACATAAACGCTGCAGGAAAAATATTTCATTTGTCTTAGTTTATTTCAATGGAGCAAGGACTGGTATTGTTATTCTGAATATGTATAATACGAGAGTCGGTGTGACCGCATTTGTGGTGCGACAATGAGCCGCGCGGCGGCTATTCTCGGGATGAGTTTCGCGTCCAGTATTGTTTTAAGTTTGTAGTAATTAGTAGAGTTCAAATATGAATAGACTCCTAGGTCTTCTTATTATACGAAATGTTGAAAACATTTCAGTCACTTCATTAACGACGTTGACAAATTCTTCAGCTTAGCATTACGATCAGCTATACTCAGCCTGTGGCCCACTGGGTCGTTGTAGGTTTTTTTTCGCGGCGTAGTTCTTTTGGAGATGTGCACCTAGCCGGGCAGCACAGGGGAGAATGCCAGATCTTTATTGATTCAACCCCCTCAGTGTTCTTCTTGCATCATTTACCCCGGTGGGCAGGAACAACCTCTGCAGTGCTTCTACCCGACCCGGCAGGTGTTGACCCCTCATCAAGGCTCGTAGTCTGAAGAGGGAAGACCTAGGCCCACTCTGACGAACTGATAGGAGGCGGAATGAACACTAACACGCCTTAAACACGTGGGCCTGTGTTAGAGTTGCCAGGGCGACAAACACGCCCGTGTCCATTCTTTGTAGTTGGCCCAACCGATCATACCTTTACTTTCAATTATTTTAAATTTCGTGCGCATCAGAAAAACTATGAGCACGCTGAGTAAATTAAATAAATCCCAGATAACCCGACTGCAATGCGTTCATTATGATATAAGGGTTATACCAAACTTGTTTTATTGGACAACCATTTTTCACTAATTAATGCGTTGTTAATTTGAAATTACGTTTTTTATTTAATACCTAAATACTTGTAGTTTGGAGCCCGCGACGCTATGAGTGAAAATGTGTAAACCATGTGAACCGTTTAAAAAAAGTTTCAGTACAACTGATTACGATACTCCGTCGTGATTGGTTAATTAATCATCTTGATTATCATCTAACCTTTAGGGATGTGAGACCGAAGCAAAACTAAATATGTTTGTTCACAGTGCTAAGTTATCAAGGGGAAGTGTTGAAACTATCGAAAATATCGCGCTCGGAAATGGGTACATACTTATGTATCGCAAGTAATGGAGTCCCGCCTTCAGTCAGTAAGAGGATCCACATCAGTGTGCACTGTAAGTTGATCCTCACATTGTTCTAAAGTATGGATTCGGACCCTTAAAACTGATAGCGGGTCGGTGGTATCTTTTATAATTAAAGAAGTCATAAAGTTATTTCATGAAAAAAAATCAGATATTAAATTTTTTGTACATAATTAAATACATTCTTCGTAAAGGTTGTTTTAATTAAGTTTCTCGTATAATATTCACGTCTAAAGAACTATCAAGATAATAGAATTTCAGATGAGACTCCATATTACACAACAATCTCTCAGCCACTACTAGAATTATAGAAATTTATTGCAATTACTTTTTATTTCTATTCTTTGATCTTAAATTATTTTTCATTTTACGTACTGTGACTTTTATCGGACAATAATAATCAAAATCTCATTTTCATTCTGTGATACTTTTACTAACATTGATTGCTGCAACCAATTATATATAACATATACATACTAGTATTGTAAATGCGGGTGTGAATTTGTTTGTTTGGTACGCTTTCAAGTTTTATGAAATGTAAGTCAAGTCAATCGACATGAAATTTTGCATACTCGTTATCAGAGGTACAAAAGAGAACATAGAGTACTTGCATGCAAAAAAATGTACTATTCCCGACAGATACGTCCAATCTATTTGTTTCTCCAAGTTTTATATTTTAACTAAAAGTCCTAACTAATATTATAAATAGAAGTGTGAGTTTGCAAGGACACAGTGTAGGCATGTAAGGTAAAGCACATGGTATGCAAATAATTGTATAAGAGCGCGACGTATGAACGCTATTACGCTTTCATGTCCAATCTGTTCAACCGATTATTATGAAATTTGGTAAGCACGATATCAGAGCTGAGGTACATAAAAGGACATATGGCGTCTATCATCCAGAAAAATAGCACTGTTCCTGATAGATAGGTAATATCAGTAAAGTAGCTAGCAAAAAATAGTTCAAAATATTTTTACGAGTTTTCCTCACACTGCTTCACTGCTAACTCGTTAATACTTGTAATGCACGTATCCATACTTTAACGATTAGTTAGAATTAAAAATTATTGTTACCAGTTCATCCAGTAATCCAGGTGCCAAACCAGCTAGTTGGTGCTCCTCTTGGCACTCATGTCACCCTCGAGTGTTACGTGGAGTCCTCGCCTAAATCTATCAACTATTGGGTTAAAGATCCCGGTAAGTAACTTAATTACATTATACATCTTTACCGCGTAGATGTAACGGTACCGCACAGATATACAAATTCGACCCACTTATTGGAACCTTGAAACCTGCAGGTATTGGATGGCGACGATGATTGTCTGATTCTCTTGGCACTTCTACAGAAACAAATAGCTAGTTCTATAGTTTCGTTACGAGAAACCTAGTAAGATTCCTAATAAAAAATATATATAATATGTACGTGATATTAAAGATTCCAATTCTTTCATAGCTTGAATTAACATTTTAAGCAAGCTTTAAATTGTACGTAAACTGGAGTAAACTGTTATTTTTTCGTCGTAATCGCAAGATAATTTAATTGATAATTACTGTTAGTTAATTATGAGTTATGCGAATGACCTTATGTATTCTGATACACGTGAATCGAGTTCAATTTCCATGCTTTTTTTTTATAGTAGCACGGCAAAATGACTGCACTGTGCCTGGTGGTAAGCAAAGTACAATCCTAAAATAACGGCGACCACCGAGTGACAGATTATCCATCGACAGTCGCCGCTGTCATGCCGGCCTGCGAAAAGCTGGATATGCACAGGCTGATCCCGAAACGCGACCGGCAGAAGCGAATCACTATGACGGGTTTTTTCGCAATATACATGGTGGTTGCGACCCAGTCAGGCTGTAAAACCCTACCACCCCGCGATACAAGTGTAGGCACAATAATCCGACATACTCCTTCCTGAAACATACCTTGAGCCGGCACTTTTTACAGTTGGGCGGTTAACTTTCACGAAATATTTTCTTTAGATTCATATTACATACAAGGGCAAATAGATAGCCTCATACAGCTGAAGAAGTACCATAACAAGAAAAATATTTGCTAATCAGCGTCATGGTGATCATTTATACTTACCGTACTTAAGCCTTCCTTAAATATTATATAATCTGTGAACTTAGGATCAAAGTTACCTATATATATGTACCTACGCAGATAATCGATAAAATATGAGACGTCTAGAACTTTCTTGTTGTATACTTTATAGGGTGTGACCACTATCTTACCTTCAACCAACGATTTAAGATGGCGGTTACAGGCTAAATCTACAAACTGGTATTTTACATACTCAACAAGTGCCGTCTACGAGCGTACTTCTAACAATACGTTCAGTATGAAATGAAAACATGAAAGATTTAGTCAGAGACGAAAATGTAGTGTCATTAAAGCGTATCCGTGTAAAGTGTAAGTGTATAATACTCTTACAGTTTTATATTTAATCGTTGATGTTCCATTATTTAATTTACAAAAATAACGGGTTGTATACAAATTCGATTCATACAGTCTGAAAATATAACAAATTCTTGTATATCTAAAAATGGATTAATCCTACAAACCATTAGGATTACAATTTTTTTTTATTAATTCGTGAATATATTATATTAAGTTAGTAACAAAATAAACACTGGCATTTAATACTGAATCGTTGTGTTCGTTGTTTCTCGCTTATAAGATTGTAATAAATATATGATTTCAATTAATACCGGTCATAATAATACAAACACTTCATAACTACGTCTGAAGATATTGAAGTAAGCGTTAATTGTTTTATTTAACAGAAAAAAGTACTCAAATGTTGAAGACAAGTTCAATTAATTTTGTCGTACCTAAAATACTAATGAAAACTAGCCATATGCGATATGATCATTTCGTAACTACGTTATGAACTACACAAGATATTGAAATGAGTTAATAATACACATATAAATGTAATCAAATTTTGAAGACAGGTCCAATTCATTTTTTTTTGTAATTGAAATCTTAATGTATATTGGCGATATGCGATATGACCAGTTTGTTACTAAGTTAGAAGATATTGTATTAAACGTTAATAATAGACGAAAAAGTTGTATTCAAATTTTGAAGGCAGGATTCATTTTGTCGTAACTCAAAATCAAAAACACTTTATTCAATTTAGACCATAAGAAGGTACTCATGAACGTCAAAACTACCACCCACAACCCAGTCATCGAGAAGAACCGGCAAGAAACTCGATCTGGTTTATCTTTTTAACAAATATATATAATATTTAGAATTATAATATATTCTATATAATAGCAAATGTCACAAACGTTTTTAATGAATGCACAGAGATGAGTCAATTCCAGACATCACCATCGTTCACATATTGATTCACTCTATAATAGCCTTTTGACACCAAAACTCGCTTGACATGGAGCTTAAATTCGCAATCCGGCAAATCTGTAATATCCTTTGGGACTTTGTTGTAAAATCTAATACTTTTTCCCAAAAAACTATTACCGGTTTTACTAAATAACTAACCGAAATACTACATCGTCTAATAAACTACTAATGTTATTGAAACTGAATCATAACTCTATTTCATTAAGTCGATCGTACGATCCGCGGTAAAAAAAGAAACAAATTATAAAGCAGCCATAAAACTCCAAGGTGTCTGCACGAAGTTTTTACATTTTTCATAAAACTTCACCGTGGAAAGATGAAATTCTAATATTGAATTTGAAAGCGAGTGCTTTAAGTAATAAATTTTTCCACAGGTGAGTTGATAATACCCTCGGAGCATCATGAAATGACTGTTAGACAGAAGTCTATGTTCGAAGCCGAAATGACAATGACTATTAAGAATATTCGACGTGATGACTTGGGGAGCTACATCTGTGTCGCGAAGAATTCACTTGGGGACGTGGAAAGCAAGATAAGATTATACGGTACAATAATAAATCGCTGTTATTTGCTATAGAAAATGTTGAAGGTTTTCTTTAACGAAAATCTAGATTTCAGTGTTAATTTTTATACAAATGAATATTTATTATGTTTGACAAAGTAATACACCAGTGTTTTCGCTAAACCATTTTACCTTCATCTATTTTCTATCTTTATCATTATTACGTAGTATAAATCAAAGTCCCCCTACCGCGTCTGTCTGTCTGTCTGTCTTTTCGCGATAAACTCAAAAACTACTGAACGTATTTTCATGCGGTTTTCACCAGTGGACACAGTGATTCATGAGGAATATTTTGATATATAATTCGTCAAGGATTACTTTATAGTCAGGGTGGGACAACATCTGCCGGGTCCGCTAGTACACCTATATAGAAAGCCTAGTTTTGAAAAAAATACCACATCAGCAATTAAGAGTACGGTACGGTTGAAACATTTTAAACTCATTTACTATTTTTCAATTTGTCTGTTTGTTAGAAGGCGCATCATTGAAAAACTCAATATGAATTTTGATATCTGACCGTAGTTTTCAGTTTATTTCGGGATCCCGGTTATAACATATTACTATGATTTCCCATAGGAGATAAAGGAGTAGGGTTAAGTAATAATTTTCTATCCGTGGAATATTAAATGAATAACGAGTACCAGTTAGATTAAAACATTAAAAAAATCGTTATTAATTATCATTAACCATTGTCAGTTTTTAGTGATCATTTGAAAAAGCTTGAATTGAAGGTTACAACAAAATAACGTATATACGTTATTTAAATTACACACTTGGTATATCCAAATGTGTAATTTTTAAATTACTTTCTTAAGCTAATTTAAAACTCGTATAAAGCACAACCGTTGCGTATGGAAACCACCATGCGACTGAGCTGTGCGTCATACGTGTTCACATTTCGGTACATTTCGGTAACGCTCGGTTCTCATCGGACGGCCAGTCCTTCCTTGCACTCCTACAACCCGCTCTAAGCAGCACAGCCCGCCCGTCCATTTTTTTTTTTCGAACTGACTACGCTATTGACCTAGAAAGGTCTTAACAGCTTCACCGGACTACCCGTCCAATTAATTTTATTCTCGCTTAGTATACTTTTTGATTTATAAGTTACAAGTTACATTAAAAGTAGATACTGTGTTCAATCATTCACATACATTAGACATACATGACCATCGAGCTTTTAATTAAAAAAAAAAACAATTAAACACATTCTACATCCATGACTATTTAAACAACATTCAGTAAATTATATTTCAACTTTCTTGATTATATTTGGTATCTTGTTTTCTTATTCATAGATTAGAGTAGAGCCACGCTGAAACTATTACTGGTTTCAGCACGAATGGGTCGGCTCGTCCGGGGTAGTACCACCCTCTCACAGAACACCAACGTGAAGTAACAGTGCTTGCATTGTTGTGTTTCGTTCGGACAGTGAGAGCGCCGGAGGCCCACCTCCCCTCCTATCTCCTCTCTCCTTTCCCTCTACCTCCCCTAACCCTTCCCCCCAAAAGGTGACAACGCACTTGCGACTCCTCTGGTGTTGTTAGTGTCCATGGATGGTGGTGACCACTTAACATCAGGTGACCCACTTTTTCGTTTGTCACCTATGACATAAAAAAAAAAATTATAGATGAATTCATTCTCACCTTATCATTTATTCTTGTTCAATTGTTTTCTTTTTCAAATGTTTAATTTAATGATTCAATATTTCATTTACATAATTTAATATTTCAATATTATTAACAGTGTAAGTTGTATGGATGTAATAAAACATTGCAGGTTTTCAGTCTATTATGCTCCTTCTTATTATTGTTGTTATATTATTCATCGGACAGTTGACTGTTGCATTATCTTTTTCTTTTTTTTTATGTCATTGGTGGCAAACGAACAGGTGGGTCACCTGATGTTAAGTGATCACCACCGTCCATGGACACTAACAAACACCAGAGGAGTCGCAAGTGCGTTGCCACCCTTTGGGGGGAAGGGTTAGGTGAGGGAGAGGAAGAGGAGAAAGGAAAGAGGAGGCGAGATGGGCCTCCGGTGCTCTCACTGACCGAACGAAACGCAACAATGCAAGCACTGTTATTTCACGTCGGTTTTCTATGAGAGGGTGGCACTACCCCGGGCGAGCCGACCCATTCATGCTGAAATCAGTAATAGTTTCAGCTTGGCTCTACCACCATAGATCTACATAGATAGAAAGGATCTTCAATTATAATTAATTAATAAATCAAAAGAATCATACAAAAAGTCGAGGCAGTCATAAAGACTGCCGATAGAAGTGAAATCTCAAAACAAATAAATAAATGTGTTCTCTTTTGAATATTCATATTAATTATAGTGAGAACCACAATATTTAAATTTTCGGATATGTTTATTGAAATTATTAACATTAATGTGATTTTTATATCTATTGGCACACGGAGCAATAATTATTTACGTTTTTATAAAGTCCAATAATCAATTAAACGTATGACCAGCTGCAAAGTATCAATATTACATGCACAGGCCTCTATACCACGCGTCACTAGTTCGACACAAGCCACGCAAGCGCAATACGATCAGTCATGCCGCGAAGTTATAAATTTATCTCCAGATAAAAATACGCGCCTAAAAAAGTTTTCACTTCAATAACATGTGATATAATAACGTCTACCCTGTATAAATGACAACGTAAGATTAATTCAGTTTGATGTCTTCACAGAAATCCCAGGTACTGATAGACACGCATTCCAGTATCCGGACGTACGGATACCGCCTGACGATGAATACGGCACTGAGATTTACGATGAAGATGAAAACAAGGAGAACGACAGCGTGAAAACAAACAGGGTACCAGATCGGGCGAACAAATGGTATTCAAACGACGGCAAGGTAATGATTTCCAACAACAATGGCGTCTGTAAAACAGTAAACGGATCAATAATAACGATCATTCTAGTGTATAAAATTCTAATGTATTAATAATTCGTTCTACAGAACATTCGAAACAATATGGTAGCTTCGTTCTGATGGTAATTTAGGGATATTGTCGACAATTATATGGGTAATTTACAAACAATGTAATCATGTTTGATTGGCTTTGATTTTTTAATTTGACTTATAAAATATGCCTATGATTTCATATGGAAACTATTACTCCATCATCGTGTAACGTGATAATAACTAGTCTTAATGATTGTATATAATTTAATGGTAAGAGAACGTGTAAACTGTTGTAAGGTTATAAATACTTAATTTTTAATAATTGTTACATATGTTTAATATGAGATTTATGTGAATTTTAAACAAATGTTTGCAATCTACGTGCCATGTATATTTTCGAGGCATACAGTTTGAATTTCTATAAATTTTAAAGTAATCAACAAGTCACGGGGACACGTAATTATGGCGAGTTCTGTCTGACATGTTTAACGATTAAATTAAATATTATATGGATAGTTGGCGAGTATCTTATACTCTGTCATCTTATAAAATATCAGTCTTACGTTTCAGTTGTAACTTTAGTGACAGTATACTTTATTTACAAAATAAAGTAAGTCGGTTTTATCTCTTATTTCATTTTCAACTAAGCTTAATCTTTAGAATGAAAATGTTAAATCTGCTTGGCTATAATACAATACATATTTCAGAAATTCATAAAACTATAGTAGAAAAAAATATTACTAAAGTTTCAATTGGAATTATATAACAGCATGTAACTAAATAATGTAGTAGAAATATTGTATCTTCTTCCGAACGATGTACGTTAATATCCTGGTCGTTACAAAAAATAAAATAAAAGCAACAACATGTCACGGTGCCTCTTAATTTTACCCAATACCATTGTTTCTCGGAGACTTTAATGCCTAATTGAATATTTCACAGGCCGTTCTATGCTAATGTTACGAGGGGTGATAAATGATAATGCGCCTCTTCGCCGTATTCAATTAGTAATGTTTCATAATATATACTAACAGCCAATTAGTTGAATATAAACACGGAACTGGTTGAAATAATTACATATTAATATAGCTACTATTTCGCGTTGTAAATAGTAGATTTATATATAAACATCCAGATCTAGAAGCTAGATATATGTATGTACATATAAACTCCGAGTTATTTGACCCTCATAAATCACAAGATGCCAGTTTCAAACCATAATATCGACTATCGCAACCCTGTTGCTACAGTTGGAATTATATATGAATCTTAAATGAGAATAAAGGCGAATACTACATCTAATATCAATCTAAAACTTGCGATAGTTATTAAAAAAATATTTTACACTAATCAATCGAGTTTAAATTTCTTTTAATTATTGAATTATAATGCAATGTAATATAAAATATTTTTAAGTGACTCCAAAAAGGAAGAGGTTATTTTTATATATCACCAGAAGAGTCGCAAGTGCGTTACCACCCTGTGTTTGGAGGAGCGGGAGTGGGGTAGGCGGAGGGGAGGGGAGGTGGGTTATCCGGCGCTCTTGCTGACCGAACGAAATGCAGCAATGCAAGCCCTGTTACTTCACGTCGGTTTTCTGTGGGTCGGATGATACTAACCCGGGCGAGCTGACCCATTCATGCTGAAACCAGTAATAGTTACAGTGTAGCTCTACCACCTCTAAAGAGGTTCTTTCTCACTTCGTTTTTTTATGTTCGTTTCCTCAAAACCTCGTCGTTTATTAACTGATCTAGAAAATACTTTCTTTTCCATAAATGGAGTATTTTCAATAGAGTGTCATTTAATTTTATTACTATTGGACCTTAGGTTTCAAAGATATATCAGGAAAAAGATCAATATCGAAAATAAAATGTATAGTAATTGAAATATTGGTAGACTTATGACAATTGAAGACTAGGTTCTTTTTTTTTAAATATCCATAGGACGCAAACAAACAAGTGGGTCACCTGGTGTTAAGTGATCACCACCGTCCATAGACACTAGCAACATCAGGGGAGTCGCAAGTTCGTTGCCAGTCTGTGTTTGTGGGGATGGGGGAGGGGAGGTGGGTGTCCGGCGCTCTCACTGACCGAACGAAACGCAACAATGCAAGCACTGTTACTTGACGTCGGTGTTTCTGTGGGTCGGATAGTAGTACGCCGAGCGAGCCGACCCATTCATGCTGAAACAAGTAATAGCTTCAGCGTGGCTCTACCACCTACCAAACCGAACTACCGTCAAAAACGCTTAGATAACTTATTTCGGAGTAGATTTTTTTTAAGCATTACCTATTGACAATATTTAGCAATAAAACAAAGGATCGTTAGTTAATCAGTATTCAACCATTTTCGACTATTATACGTTTTTAGCAACGCCACGAAAATCTTTTTATTTAGATAGTAAGTTATAAATCATTCATCGCTACTCCTAATGGACCATCACACGGATTTTTCATTATTAAAGCCAACATTTTAAATGTAAAAACTTAATGTTGCCGAATTTATTGAGGTAAAAGTTATGTGAAATTTCCATTCTCGGTAATATTAGATTTCTTTAGAGTATCAATAGAATTATATACGCTATTAACGTCAATACTCCCATAAATGGTTTTATCAATACAATTATTTCATTATACACAGGATGGAACGCTGTGAAAGCTCTGATCAATTCAATTAGCTCGACTATGAGCAAATGCATCAATTTGTCGTCATGAAATTAAAGCATCATCTATTTTAATCAGCATTAATAAATCGTTACGGATATGAATATATGTGAGAGTTCATTTTAAACCTGAGAAGGGGCATATTAGTAATTTTATATACTACTAACTATTGAATGTGGCTTCGCCGGCGTTTGTTATAGGTTGACTTATTGCTCTGGACATGAACATTTTTGGAAGAAAAGCCTAGAAAAATATCCTTTTCCGTAACCTTGAGATCGTGCATGGAAAATTTCATAATGAATAGTTGAGTAGTTACGCCGTTTCAACAACTCATATATGTATGAATAGTTAGCTTAGCTCAGATTGGTCGCTAATTGCATGTATTAGGCAACAGCCCAACCCGAGGTGAGCCGTGCACCCTTGAGTTAGTTGTCAAATAAAATCGGCTGAGTGCCTTAAGCGCTCGGCTTAGTAGTCCGGTGAAGCTGTTAAGACCTTGCAAGGTCAATAACGTAATCAGTTTGAAAAAAAAAACGGTGAAAGCATAACAAACAAACAAAGAAATTCAGTTTCGCACTTATAATTTAATTTTTTTACACCTTTACAACATCGTACATCATTTTTAAAGAAACAATGGAGTATTTATATAATTTAAAACTACTTCCGATCCTCTATCAAGAACTCTTTGTTACTTTTTAAATAAGCACACAATTTCTAGTAAAGGATATCCTCCGATAATTCGCTGATTTCGCTTTTCTATATTTTCTAAAACACAAACGGAAATAGCCGAAATACGTCTTTGAAAGGTTAACTTACTCAAACCACGTTTTATAAAAAGGGTATGGCAAGTTTTCTACTCCGCAATTCTTCTTACTAAACACGAAAACCCTTCGAGCGAGAACGCATTTTGTCTTTCAAACCTTATTAATGCTTATAACTTTTTCAGTTCCTCTCGAAAACTTTAAAAATGTTATTTAACAGCCAGCATTTTTACCTTAAGAACAATTAAGAATCTGACCAATAAAATCTTTTTTAAGTATTTATTCTATTTATTCTTATGAATAATCCGAAATTGAATTGAAATATCCGATGCTATCGTATTACAGAATGAGTAATTGAACGGAAAATTACCGGCACCCCAAAGTGTCAATCAATGTAAGCCGGGCATAGATAACTAGATCTAAAAGTCATTAATAAATTAAACCTTTCTGTATCTAGACATAAATGGTGCTTAATCTATTCAACATATAATTTAATAAGTATGGATTTATTAGTAACATAAAGTTTAGGGTTCTAACACCGTCGTAAACATGTATGCGTTGCATAATGTAACCCCATTATCGTCATTGAATAGAACAATATTTATAAAAACCAGGAACTATAAGAATCGAGTTTGAAACATTGTTTTAAGTGCCTCGGTTTTATTGATCATTTACAGGTATTCTCTAAATGAGAGCATAGTTTAGATCAATCTGTAATATGTAATTGATACCTAATTAATACGTATTTTAATAGTATCTTCTTTTCATTCATATTTTCTGATGACACTAGTTAAATAAAAATTTTCTCAACTGGCTCAATCACAAATAACAAAATTGAAGATCCTTAAAAATATATTCACTATTGACATGGATGTAACTACTAAGTTACACGCCATAGAGTAGTTTACTATTTGCTAGCAAAAGGCTCGCCACGAGAAGTAGAGTTGAACAATCACTATTCTTTTTCGTAGAGTCAAGGTAACGCCGACAAAAGTCCCTAATTTGGGTAATCTAAACATGTCTCAATGAGTGATCGATGCTGGGAGACATTTGAGCCGACCGTGGAGGCTTTTACGTGACTGCAATCAATACGCTATTTAAACCACCAATAACAAAAAATAATGGAATGGAAATTTTCCAGTTAGATACGCCAAATAACTTTCAATATAATGTTTGTAAAATCTTTTACGTATATTTATAAGTTTTTATTTGATCTTAATTACAATAATGTGTTTTTATTTTTTTCTTAATTTAAGTGTAATGTAGGTAGGTATGTATTTGTGTGTATGTGTAAGTATTGATAAGTGTATGTTTTTGGGTCTCATAGTACACAAAAATGAGTAAGTGTTAAGTGTATTTATACTACAGGTATTCGTATAGTATATAGTTAATTAGCATACATATAAACCAAGAAAGTTTCATTTCCTCCACGTGTATACAATGATACACGCAATGTTGTTTGTTTATAATTTATTACAATCAGTTACGTGTTATATTTATAATATGATGAATATCTCGGTACTGTAAATTATGAGATTTTTTAATTAAATCATAGGAGGCAAACGAACAAGTGGGTCAACTGATGTTAAGTTAGAGTTAGATCACCACCGTCCATAGACACAATATCAGGGAAGTCGCAAGTGCGTTGTCAGCCTGTGTTTGGGGGAGCGGGGGAGGAGGAGGGGAGGTAAGCCTCCGGCGCTGTCACGACAATGCAAGCACTGTTACTTCACGTCGGTTTTCTATGAGAGGGTGGTACTACCCTTTACCTTTTAGAAATGTCTGTCTATTTGTCTGCCTGCCTGTTTGTATGAACTTCTTAAAATAAATTTGAAATAAATCTTGCCTTTACAAATCGCCTGTTAGTTTGTTATATGCTATCTACAAGAAGCAAATTGATGAATTTCTCGCTCTAAGTTACTTTAGGTGAACTCTTATCAACAAAACATCTATGTCATTATGCCCCTGTCCGTGAGTCTCAAAATGATTGATTTTTGTGCCAAAGTTTTTTGAATGCATTACCACATTTTTAAGGGATAAAATTAATGCTAACAAATAGATAAATTAGCGTAAATATTCCAAAACCGTATTACTCCCAACTTTGCAAAAAAAAAAAACATTTTATCAAATGACTTTATACAAGTTACGAGGCCAAAGATTATTTATGAATGTAAATGTAAGTAACTGTTCTATAACAACAAAGAGTTCTATAACAATAAACAGGTGTTATCGATTATCGTGATTACACGTGAATCTGCAACATATTTTAATTAATTTATCATTACATAGTATAAAACAAAGTCCCCTGCTGCGTCTGTCTGTCTGTCTGTTCGCGATAAACTCAAAACCTACTGTACAGATCTTCATGTAGTTTTCACCTGTGGATAAAGTGATTTATGAGGAACATTTTGGTATATAATTTGTCAGGGATTTTTTTTATAATCAGGGCGGGATAACGTCTGCCAGGCCCGCTAGTTATATTTATATTTATTAATTATATATTGTATAATGAATATATATGTGTATATATGATATATAGATTAATTGATTCGCTTTCGTTGCAGTTGTTAGTAGTATTTAATCAATTCCAAGCGGAAGAGCAAAATAGCGTCCACTATAATATTAATAAACGGTTTTTTAAAACAAAACATCGTTTATACGCTACCAACAAATTTTACAGCCTTTGTATATGCCGTAAAATTTCTAACAGCATAGCAAGTGATCGATGCAAAATAAAACGGAATGAATAGCTCTCTATCAAAGTCACTAAAGTTGTACAGGTAATACGTATAAAGCAAACACTGGAGCAGTTTTATGTTCAAATTTATGCACAAACAAAGGGGGTTGTTAACTGACTAACGTAAATTTGCCGTTATATAAACAAAGGCGATAATAGTAATATTGCTTTATGGTTTATCATATAATTGTTGCATCTCTAGAGTTTAGATTAAAGTTTACTTTGGATTTTAGGTAGTAATGACCTTTAGTGTATTATGTTCATAGTTCATAATTCATAAATAAGTTCATCTTGTGTTAATAGTTTAGTTTAACTTACTGTTTTTTTTTAAATGCAAATGTAAGTTTTTTTTTAAATGTTATGATTTCACACCTTAAGTACTGAACTAATCATTATTAAATTTTGCAGACACATTATCAAGTGTACAGAAAATATATATAGGGTACTTTCCATCCAAGAATAAAGTATTGTTCTCGTGGGATGGTTAAATATACATAACCGCAAGCGAACCCGCGGGAGTAACTAGTAATAATATTTCTTTTTTTTACTCGCGCTGATTTCAATTTCACTATTTATACAAAGTTATTTACATATGTTTTAATAACGCGATTGCAACTTTAATTCTTGGAACACAAACAGTATCTCTTATGTGTGTCTGTTTAATTATTCTTAGGAGAATGAGAAGGATCTTCAGTCAATTAAACGCATTAATATTGACTTCATACTCTATTTACAAAGTGATAGTAAGTAAATTATACATTCTAATATATTTTTATGATTAAATTCTCATTATTAGCAATTATTAATCAAAAATAATAACAAAAACGCTTTAACCTTAATCAGAAACACGCTACAGAACACAGCTATATACCACAACTCCATACAGATGGTCCGACGCTCCACAGGGGAAATACCCATGGTCACGTTTCGACACGTCCTTCACAGGCTAGCTCCTCCGATATGTCAGGTCAGATCGAAACCAGCTTCCTCTTAGCTCAGAGAATCTGGGAGGTGTTATGAATGTCAGCACGCCGGTGAAAAGGGCGAATGTCCGCGTTGTCGGCCTGGACGACACCGTCTCGGTCGAGGAGGTTGTCGCGGCTGCGGTGCAGAAGTCGGTGTGCAAGCCGGCCTTAATAAAGGCCGTCAGTATACGCACGTTTGGGGCGGGAATGCGCAGCGTCCATGTTTCGCTCCCCATTGCCTCAACAAGGTCACTGGTGGAGGAAGCTCGCCTCCAAGTGGGCTGGTGAGTGGCCCGCATGCGGCTCCTGGAGAAGAAGCCTATGCAATGCTTCCGATGCTTTAGCGTGGGCCACACGCGCGCATTGTGCCTGTTGCAGGAAGACCGAGGTACCCTCTGCTTCCGGTGTGGTCAGCGCGGCCACAAGGCAGCAAACTGTTTAGCCTCCAAGCTGCACTGCTCCCTGTGTGCCGCCATCGGTAGAAGTGCCGAGTACTTCATGAGGGGCGGTACCTGCAAGCCGCTTCCTGTGAAAAGGACGTCGTCTCTACCGGCGACAAGAGCTCAGTACAGGTCTGCGTAGACGTTGGGTGGACGTGGAGAGGTGATTCGTTCGCCTCCTACGTTCGTCCTTAAGCCCGTCGTCGTGGGACCCTTCTCTCCATTGCATTGGTTCGGCCGTCTGGGAGACAATCTATGTTTGCCAGGCAGTCTCCCTTTTAGCGCAGGAGGCTCAGCATAAACACTGGGCCGGCCACCGGGGCAACATGCGGAGTGCATTGTCATCCCTTGTAGTACGTAACCATGGGGTTTTAGGAAGCTTTCTGTTTAGACGATTTGTGTCGGACTGCTGCCGTACGGTTAACGGTAAGTTATTTATTTTACAATATGCAAAACTCGATGTGGCCTCCTCACTAGCAAATTAAAAAAGAGGCACATTGCATTCGCGGTTTTGCCATCCTGTCAACAGACGTACTGCTCTCGTTCGTTCTAAGTTCCACCGATTTTGTAAAAAAAACATAACCGGCCGTGTGCAGTGCGCTAACCGCCCAGCTCCCGTGCGGCAGCAGTCCGATACCAACCGCTTGAATCGAAAGCGCCCTTAGTCCGTGGGAGTCGAATATAATCCATTCTCTCCCCCGGGAGGGTGGCGTGTCCATAAAGGGTTTACCAATGTAAAAAAAAAGGTCGAGACCAGCTCATCCGACACATCGGGACAAGTCCAGTCCAGTCCACCAAGAACAATCAAATACAACGTTAGCCGATACAGAAATACAACACTGATATAGTTACCACGAACCATCGTTCGTACCGTCGCGTAGATGTAATTAGCTCATCCGTCTGAGCGAGAATGTCCGCAAAACCTTCGGCCAATGGCGTCTCAGATCATTAGCAATACCCCCAATGTAGTCAATAATACGAAGAGTGCTAACATCATATATCTTAGCACTGTTTACCTTTATATTTAACATACATTCTTAATTATACTCTAAACCTTTCACAGACATTTGATTTTTTTTAAACTAGGCTTGGTACCTACCTACCATTACTACCTACTACTATTACTACCTATCACTATAATGTATATTTTAATTTTCAAAGTGAATATAGTATTTATCGTCGATGAAATGTTTCACTGTTTTAAAACTTTTAAATAAAAGACGAAAAAAGGAACGGAATGTATAAGTAGGTATCTATATTATGAACCAATTACATTATATACAATACATATTTAGTGCAATAAAAAACATATACTCATCGTTTCATCTTGTTCTTTATTACTAGCGAAAATCAGCATTACAAAAGTTGTATGTGTATATATATCAACTAATCGTCAAGTTTCATTGTAGCTGTTTACTAGGTTACGTTTTCCTAATATTTAATTGAAATGCAACTTGAATAGAACTGCACAGTGTTGAATGACATGACATTACCAATTCATTGCGGCGAGGTGAGAGTTTTCCGTATCAATATTTACATTAGCTTTACTTCAACTTTGGCTTTTAGTCGGAATACGTATAGGAATTCAAGCGGAGGGAACTTTGGTTATCGCTTTGTTCACCTGAATAAATTCTTCGTATTTACATTTGACTGCACTGCCTTTTAAACCATGTATTTGAAAGAAGAGTTAAATATTCTTTTAAATATTTATAGGTTTATTGTTTCACCAGAATCACACCGAATCCTAAAAGATGATTGGGCCTCAATATGGTAAACACACTAAGCCTAAAGAGACCTAATTCTCTTATATTGTTGTCGGAACGCACTTACAGGTGCCTGATGACAGATCTTTAACATGAGAAAAGTAGCTAGCTAAGCAGGTAGTTAGGGAAAATCCTACCACTAAGCTAATCGTTTCACCAGAACCACACCGAATGCTAAAAGATGTTTGGACCTATAATAAACACACCAAGCCTAAAAGACCTGCTTCTCTAATACTGCTGTCGGAACGCACCTACACCGGCTTCCTGGCAGATCTTCAAAATGAGAAAAGTAGCTAGCTAAGCAGGTAATTAAGGAAAATCTTATCACTAAGCTAATCGTTTCACCAGAACCACACCGAATGCTAAAAGACGTTTGGACCTCAAGATAATGTGTTTAAAGCCTAAAAAGACCTGCTTCTCTAATAGTACTTTCGGAACGCATCTGCAGCTGCTCGTTGACAGATCTTCAACAAGGGAAAAGTATCTAGCTAGGCAGGTTATTAGGAAAAACCTTAAAACCAAGCTTGGGTTTTGTTACGACATTTGGTGAACCAAAACCTAAGGCTCATTGTGGTATATAACCCAATATTATGATTAACGCCGTTTCCGAACATAATATTACTAATCTGTCATTGCTGCTAAGAAACACGTAACCAATATTATAAATTTGAAAGAGAGCGTGTTTGTTACGCTTTCACATCTTAACAATTCATCCAAACATCGTGAAATTTTGCATTATCCAAAAAAAGTACCATTTCTGACGGAATAGTAAAATCTACATCGATGCGAGTGAAGCCGCGGGTAAAAGTACTATTATAAGTAACATTTTTTATAGTTGCTACAATACTAATTTTTAATAGATTTTTGGCTGACTTATAAAGAAATACATTTATTGAAATAACTTATAGGGCAATAGTAATTATTTCGACATGTCAAGGTTCGACTTGGCGCCAATTTGTTATATTTCAGTGGAAATTTGTTCTCACCTACAAACACACGTTAAACACGTGGAGTATATTCTACTGAATAAGAAACGGTAAGGAAATAACCAGAAATGGAAAATAAGGCCCACATATAATAATGGAAATCATCAACGAGTATGATGCAAAATACTTTACCGCGTTGCACTTCTAGATATAATGCAATACAAATAAGTAATTTGGAGGGTCTTGTAATATTTTAGGCCAACTTAATATATTTTGTCAATAAATACCCATCGTGTGATTGTTATCACATTAAATACTACTTACTAGTAAAATATAATATCTAAAGGACTTGTTGACAAATTAAGATATTTTCTTCTTCTTTTTCTTGTTTTGGCTCCGCAGAAGCCCATATTTTATACAAAACGTGTCGTGTGAATAATTTCAATGTTCCAACAAGATGGTGGATCTCTTGTTAGAACTCTCCAGGGAGTTTTTGTGGCATCTCAGAATTCATGGTCTGTGGTATTATTTTCCATTCACTTCCATTATGCACAATAACCGAACTGTATTAGATAAAACATCACCAATTTTACAAAATATAGACTCAAACAACACAAGATTATGAATAAAATATAAAATCCACTACATGACAAACCAAAATCCCGCCAAAAACTCGAGATATTTTACATAGTCCTTTATTACTTCCCCTTCAAAAGAGGTTGACAAATTCAGTTCATACTCTATGCTAACTAATACATATTTAGATAACAAAGAAATGTTAGGAGACAATAACACTTCTTGTTCAAAATAAGCATATAAAATTCGTTTCATTTTTGAACTTGCGTTACCCACAACTTGGATGCGAACTCTTACTTAAACAATACAGTAACAAAGTTAATTGACCTTTCCAATCAAACAAAACATTCTTACAGATAAGTCGTTGCTTTCCTTGCCCTATTCTGGTTTCCGGAATTAAAATTCAAGATAATTGTGGTGCAAAGTTAAATTAAACAATTTTTGATGAGCGAACTCGGTGTAAACTTATAATTAACGTGTTAACCTGTCATCCTTATTATAAATTAGCTGACCCGTGCAACTTCGTCTGCATCAAATCGATTGTCACCGGTTTCAATTGTATTTTTATACGCAAAAAAATTTAATAAACCTAAAACCCGATTGCAGCCATCCCATTTTCCCATTATAAATCCAATCTATCAAGGGACTCCACACTGCATTGTATTAAAGAAAAATATAAATATTAAAAAGCAAGATGCGTCAACTGTCACTTGCCTGTGACTATTTGTCTAAGAGCTAGGCGTCGGTTTTGACGGCGAATTTCAATAAGCCAAATTTTATAAATATCTTTATGTTCTTCCTCATAGCGTGCGGGCGGCTGGCTGCCGGTAAACGTTGCGTTTATTAGTGCATATCGCACCTTTACAGGCAAAAATATTAAACTTTATAAAATTTTTGATTGTTTTATTTTTCACTTACTTGGACACGCTACTAAAACATGAAATTATTATTGCCAGACATTTTTGTTATTAAGAATAATGTGCCCGATGCTATTTTTTATAAATTAAAAAGTGTGCTCAAATCATTTTAAGATAACTGTAATTTTATTGAAGTTATACTTCTTTAGGCGCGTTAGGGAAAAATGATGAGAGTAAATTTTTACGATGCGCACGCACACCGTCACAAAAAATCGACACCATGAAGTTATTACGATGCGCCCGCACACCATCACGAATAACCGACACCCTGAAGTTAAAAAATTCAATCAGTCTTTTTTTGTAGACAATTAAATTCTCTTGAAAAATGTCTCTTAGTCAATTTCATTTACCTCGACGGTTTAGGAGTTATGAGACAAAAACCCGCTCCGGAAAAAAAATCAAAAGTTACGTTATTGTTATTGTTTTTCTAAAGTTAATAATATAAGTTAAAGTTTCAAAAATAAGTTTTGTTCAAAAGTTATTGTTTTTTTGTCATCCCAAATAATATTTTCGATATACTTAAAAATAAAATTGTTGATTATTTTGGCCCAATCTAATTTTCATACTAAAGAACCAGCTTTTCTAAAATTCTCGTCCTTGCAACGTTGTTGGCTCTTGTACTAAGATGTCGCAAAAAAGTCTAGTTACATTAACTAATTTCTTTTCTTTCGTTATTCTGGAGAACCCCTTGCGTTTTATGGGACAAAAAGTATCCTAAATGTAACCTTGTAATATTGGCTATTACTGTGTCAAGTTTCGTTAAAATCGGTTCAGTACTTTTAGCGTGATGCGTGTGCACAGGGACAGAAAGATAGACAATCAGACAAAAATTGTAAAAAGATTATTTTTGGCTTCTTTATCGATAACAAAGCCTACCCCAATGAAAATTTTCAAAAAATATTTATTGTACAGATTTGACCTTGCTACAGTTTTATTATAATAAATAAATAAATAAAATAAAATAGCCTTTATTGCTGTTAACTATTTGCTAAAACTAAAACTTAGTTAAATCGATTTGCATTTTAATGATCGGCAACTGCGTGTAGTACAGCTTGTCCCTCGACAAAGGCCTCCTCTAAAGATTTCCATGTATTTCTGTCTCTTGCCAAACGGGTCCATATCGGACCAGCTATTTTCTTAAAGTCGTCTTCCCACCTTTTGATTTGTCTGCCTCTATTTCTTTTGCTATCTCTTGGATACCATTCAGTTACTAACTTGGTCCATTTTTCTTTACTATCCCTTAACATGGGTCCCGCCCAACGCCATTTGATTATTATAATATAGATAGATAAATAAATAAATCTTGTTACTTTTGTTTAGAAAACATTTTTTTATACAATGAAATAAATGTATCAACATATAAGTGATAGTTTCGTTTACACAAATGTATGTGGTTGATAATTACGCATAGGAATGTCATGTAGCCGTAGCTCAGTTATAACGTACTGGACTTTATATGTTTCGACGGAGCCGACGGTTCAAAACACTGCGATCATTTTTTTTTTGGTATTTTTTTTAAAGTATCATAGGGAAATATAGCTTAATTTTTTAGATAAGCTGTCTGCTATACGAGTATATAGCACAAAGAAAATTTACCAAAATTCGTCAAGAATATCATGAACTACATTTTTTTTACTTTCGTCCGTTATCCTGGAGAATCCCTTACGTTTTATGAGATAAAAACATCCTAGATGTAATCTCGTAACATTAGTTATCCCTTTGCCAAGTTTCGTTAAAATCGGTTCAGTACTTTCAGAGTGATGCGCGTTCACAGGGACAGACAGACAGACGGACAGATAAAAATTTTAAAAGGGTTATTTTTGGTTTCTATATCGACAACAAAGCCTAGCCGTATCAAAATTTTCAAAAAATATTTAATGTACAGATTTGGCCTCGCTACAGTTTTATTATAATATAGATACGAGAAATACGTGATTCTTTATTGCTCGTCGTAAACTTAGAAGATTATTTTGGGTCCAAAACACATACTAAAATTTTTAACACTTTTTGATACCGTGTAGCCTATTTAAATGACTTGATATAAAATTTACCTCGATTAGAGCTCACAAATAAATTCGTTACACTTTTGTTGTCATTGCGTATCTTCTTTGTGTTTGCAATCTTGACGCGGATATTCAGCCCTCCATACATTACGTAAGTGACAAAAAATCCGGATTAAAGATAACAATAAAACACTACCGTTACAATTAATTCAATAACAGAATATCATTATAAAATAATACATGAATTTCAATTAAAAATTTATCATGACATACATAAAGTATACGAAGATAATAATACTGTGAGCATTAAAAATAGGCACCTGGAGCATTTGACCGCTTCATGTGACGTCATCTAGTGACGTCACCGCCTTTTCCCTAGAGTGTTCTAAAGGGAATAGACACGGTCATAAAAATTAAATTAGTGACATTCTAAAAATGAATCATATTTTATAACACTATAAACCATATCAATGTCAACTTTAAAGCAACATTAAGTTAAATCGTAAGTTTCTCCAATTTCCAACAATAAACCCATACATAATATAGGTGACTAATAACATAATATTTCTTTCAAATTTAAGTCGAACCCATTTCTATAACGTAATTTTATACGTCTCTATATCTGAATACGTTTGAATTCAGAATTGATAAAATCTATTTTAGTGATGCCGTAGGTGTATATTATACGAAAATAGATTATAGGGAACGTACCCAAACCACGTAACCCATATTTGACAATTTTTTAACCCCCTCCCTCCCCTCAGTGACAATCCGTACTATATGAGGAGACCCCGTCCCTCCCCCTCCAGTTTTCACGTGGTCATTTATAAATACGATTTTTAATCATTTTTTGCAAACAGAAGGCTAAAAATAAATAAATTTATGTATATAAGGTTATAAAAGCTGATATCTCGGTATATGTACGTCAGTGTTGCTGCCTGTGAGTTTGAAAAGCATGGGATTTCCTTTAGATGATATTGATTAGGTGACGAAAACCTACCTAGAAGGGAGGGGCCCTTCTCCCTGTGACCATGAGTGGTACTTTGAAGACACCCCTGCCCCATCCCCCCCCCCATGAACGGGTCACGTGGTTTTGGTACGTTCCCATATGTTCACGTAATTAGTCGCTTATAAATGCTTGTATATAATTTACTTATTCACACAACTTTTAATATATTCGTAAGTATATATCTCCTGAACTGAATTGTTAGAATTTACAGGTCTAGCGAGATTACTTGTAGCTTAGTTTATTGCAGACCTGGTTCGATTGGTTTGCTCTCACCATATACCAAGTAGAAGAGAGGAGGAGTGATCTTGTCACGTACCTGGACAAGGATAATAAATGGACAAGCGGGATTGTAAGAATCTATAACCGACTGGGTAACCACCACCACTCACAGTGTGAAGCGATAGCTTAGTGTTTATTGTATTACTTACAGCGTATAGCTTCGTTCGACGTAAGTTAGAATCCTTGCAAGTAAGCAGAAGTTTTCGGTGAAGGAAACACATTATAATGAAAGCATAACCCGTTGGTAGAGATTTTTCTAAGCTCGCCTGGCTAACTACCGTCTTCTAGTTGAAAATATGTCACCGAGCACCCATAGTAGTTGCACTTGAAAGCCAGTCCTTCCTGTAGATCACAGGTTCCCAAACTTTTTTTTTCATAGACCACGTTCAAAATTAGGCTGGTTCTGATGGACGCCACGCAGCAACAACTCTACCATATTCACAAAATGTGTTAAGATTAGATCTAACTCTGGAAATTTGCGTTGCGGCTAAGTTACAACCACGAATTAATAGTTTTCACAAAAAAAAGTGAGTATTGATTGGTTAATTAATTTCTCTTTGCACGTCTGAACAAGCATTGTGGATGGTAGCGGCGGCAGTGGTGCAGCTATACAAGTTTCGACACGCTGTACTTAATATGGAATATGCAAGTTCTTACAAGTAGCAGTGTGAGCTTCTTAAAATATTATCTGCTGACATTGATAGATGGAGTCAAGCCAACATTTTAGTTCTTCACTATCGAAAGCAGATAACTTTACATGGACCCCCGCTTGTGAATTGTGAACCCCCATTTTTGGCACGCCAATGTAGATCCCCTTGGAGTCTCCCGTGGTACCTTGAGGGTCCACCTGGACCAATTTGGGAACTAAGGTTTTAGATTTAGCGTTTACCATCTCCGACAATATCGACATTTTACATTAGGAGAGATTGTGGTTCAACGTTGAAACTTTTAAGATATAAAAAAATATCCAGCTGCCGAGAGGTTTATATATTATAGGTCAACATTATAAGTGTCATTGCCGATATTGCTGTTGTTCTTAGATAGCTAATTACTGACTACACAGTAATTAATTATCGAGCTACAATTAAAAAAATCGATAATATACTTACATAGTAAATTAATAATTTTCTTTTTGTTCACATAAACAAACGCTCTGTTCTTAATACAAGTTACACTACTGATCGGGTTTCTTTTTCGAATCTGTTTCGCCAGCTTGACGAATTGCAAATTTAAAACCATAAACTACAAAACTTTATGTGAAATCTACAGATTAAGTCACAGACAGTCGATTTGTTTGTTTATTTAAATTATGAAAAATATGCAGAGTTGAGAATTGAGTTAGACAGGAGATTGCTCCTTTATGACTTCTCTTTTGCCATTATTAATCTAAAAAAAGTATTTTAAATTGAAATAACTTTAAATTCGTTCAATTCTTATACATAATTTTACTATTTTACTTTCATTTTTTACTTTGCAATCTCTTTGAAAGTTTAATTCGAGCCTAATTTCAATTGCATCGCTTTATGTTCAAAGCCATCTTTGTATCCAACTCGACATAAATCTACATTAACGCTTATTTAATTAGAACGGAATTACATTTCCGTGCCGTCTTGTTCTGTAACTATTTAATTGTTAATCAGGACTAAGGTAATATTCAACTCAATATTCTCCTATTTACAACATTATTCAAAACAGTAAATTTTCTATAATGAGCCAGTTAGGATTAAATATATATTAGGTTGGCGTACTCGAAAAAAATCCCATAGCTTACAATTCACTGACGTCCCATAACCGAAACAAACGTAAACATCTACATTTTAATTTATTATGTTATAAATTACGGTATAATTGTTAAATCGGATTATCGGATCGCCTAAAACCTCACTTAGACGTATTATCATATAGTATTAGCTTTCAACTAATAGCAGGACTAACATAACTAATGAATACGTACTATATAGGTGTTGATTAAATTAAATTTTTAAAGACAGAATGATAACTGATTCATGTAATAAAAAAGTTAAATGTTACTTATATTTTAAACATAATTAAAACAAGTCTCAACGTTACAGCTTATAATAATTTAATCTACACTTTTAGGGTTGTATTTTCTTACATTAAACATCTATAGGTCTTAACCAGACTAGGCCCCCCTCGGCAGCGGCTCAAGCGTAGATCCGTTCCCTCGGCGTGGATAAAGTGACACGAAATCTTACATCACTGCAACAACATTATACATATCACCTCCACACACGTGCACGCACACATGAAAGTGGAAGGGTTTTATTTTTTTCCCTTATCAAACTCATATATTTTAGAAAAAATGATCCAACACAAAATACATATAGGAGTTGTTGAGGTATGTTTGGTACACATATATGTTTCAATAACTCATATAAGTATGAGTATTTAGTAAGCTAGAAAGCTAAGGCTCAGATAGGTCGCATATTGCATGAGTTACTCAACAGCCCAAGCTGAGGTGTGACGTGCACTGTTGAACTAGTTGTCAAATAAAATCGGCTGAGTGCCTTAGTAGTCCAGTGAAGCTGTTAAGACCTTTCTAGGTCAATAGCGTAATCAGTTCGAGAAAAAAAATCCATATATCATATGATCGGGTAAATATCATGATTACGAGGAGTACACGATTGTGAATCTTTCATCTTGTGATACTGATATCTTCAGTTGTTTTCCAATGGATATACGGAAAAGCGGGAGAAAAATCTTACGTGCCAGAGATGTTCTGAAGAGACACATGAAGAGATGCAACATCGAAACTTCTCACTGCGAGTCGTTCACTGAAAATCGTAGTGTATCGAGGCAACGTGTCCAGGAAAGAGTAATCACGTTCGAGGATCAAAGAATACGTGACTTACATTATAAACATGAGCACCTCAAAAATAAACTACCTTTAAAAATTAATGAAGAATGAAGTCTTCAAATTGAAATTCTGTCGTAAATTACAGCTAGACTAGAGTCCCCACACACAGTCACAGTCCCCAATTGGACTTTTTCGGTGTTATTACAAAAAAGTTAAATACGTATTGAACCCTAACTTAAAAAAGGTCTCGTATTAAATGCACCGCGGTCGCTGAATGTTCGCCATCTTGCTCTTTTGTTATCTTAGGTTAGACTTGTGAAAAACGATAACGCGAACTTGCCTCGGGAGGGCGCGGTGCATTCATTACGAAACCTGTTTCAACCAATATTTAATACGTATTTTACTTTTTTGTGTGTGTATGATGTGATTGTAAACAAACGTTCGAAAACCTTAAAGTATTTAAGAAAGGGATGTTCCCAAAATGTGACCAACTAAATACCAGTCACAGTTGAACGTTTATCACCATGGACATCTGTCGCGACCAGTCTATATAGATCTTTACCATACAACTTGATCCCTTGTTAAACATCAACTGATGTTGGAGGTGGTAGAGCCACGCTGAAGTTTTTACTGTTTTCAGCATGAATGGGTCGGCTCACCCGGTGTAGTACCACCCTCACAGAGAAAACCGACGTGCAGTAACAGTGCTTGCATTATTGCGTTTCGTTCGGTCAGTGAGAGCGCCGAAGACACACCTACTCTCCCCTTCCCTTTCCTTCTTCCCTTCCCCCCCCCCTCCCAACACAGGCTGGCAACGCACTTGCGATTCTCCTCATGTTGCAAATGTCTATGGACGGTGGTAATCACTTAATATCAAGTGACCCATCTGTTCGATTGCCTCCTATGATAAATAAAAAAAAGAGCATGACCAGTCTAAGCGAGGCACTATCGATGGTGTTTTCACCTAATAAGTGATGAGAACAATCCAATAGAAGCAAATTTTTGTCGTATGTCCTACCCTGAAAATCTACACTAGAAGAAGCTATAAAATATCCATGCCCCTGTGGACAATATCATATATTCATAAGAAAAAGATTCGTGAGACGTGCAAATATTAAAACCAATCGAGGAGATTTGTACTTGAATTAAAATATGATGTGAATAAATTAGCTATAATTATAAAAATCTTAACAAATTGTAAATAATGACATATTTCTACTTTCAACTACTCTAAAAGATTACTAAACTATTAAAATTATTCTATCTAATAACATAACCTTGTTTATGAAGTGAAACTTCTAATGCGACTTCCATTAAGGTTGCGTTAAACGTTCAACGCTCCTGGGGAGGGGGAATAGAAAGAGACAGCGTGAGTAAAACAATCAAACATTTCGTATGTTACTTTAGTTATCATAATCCCATTGGAAATGTTATAGATTTGGATATTTCTCCACTCGAAAATGATAATTAAAAGATGCGATGAATTGTGAATTGTAAGCAATGTTAATAAAGTTTGTCTTAAAGAAACAATATGATTTCACTAAAAAAACAATTTCTACCCCTTTCTATTTTCATTTCCACATTACAAAGTTTCACTTCTTGCGCGCGGAGGGATTCCACGCACTATATCTTTATTATTATTTTACCAATATGATTTACTAACCTTCAGGGCCTTTTAATACTTTAAAAGCATGTAATACTAAATTAATTTAATAAAAAAAAAACTTGAAAGTCATATTGGTACTTGTGTATTAAATGCACCGCTTTCGCTGACCGCTACCGCAGCGTTATTTTTTTCGCAAGTCTAACCTAAATTAACCAAACCTAAATAAAAAAGCAAGCAGCCGAGAGAAAAAAAAAAAGGAAATTCTATCTTAAGCTCTATATCAACCCATATGCCACCTAAATTCTATTGAATACTTTGTTTTTAAATAAAGTCTTTTGGAATCTAAAAGTATTTTAAATGGCATTTGAAATTCGCGTCTTGATATAAAAATTAAAGGGAATGGGAGCAGCGGGGAAAAGTTATAGTTATTGAGATATTTATGATCAAAGTTTTAAGGTTATGTGTCATTTCCGAAAAATCATTGGTAATTTTGTATATTCCCAACTTGATGATCTTTAAGTTAAAACAAAACATTTTTGTCTCGTATTGATATGGTTAGGTTAGACTTGCGAAAAAAATAACGTGAACCGGATGCGGTATTGATAGGCGAGCGCAGTGCATTTAGTACGCGAGTACAGAAATATTATATTACACATATTGAGAGGTACCAAAAAACGTGGTTAATCGTTTTTTTATCATGGGAGGCAAACGATCGTGTGGGTCACCTGATTTTAAGTGATCACCACCGTCCATAGAGATGCTAACAACATCAGGGGAGTCGCAAATGCGTTGCCAGCCTAAGTTTGAAGGGATGGAGTTGTAGGGGAAAGGAGGTGGGTTCTCCTACGCTCTCACTGACCGAACGAAACGTAACAATGCCAGCACTGATACTTCACGCCGGTTTTCTATGAGAGACTGGTACTAGCCCGAGCGAGACGACCCATTAATGCTGAAACTAGTAATAGCTTCAACGTGTCTCTACCGCCTATAAAATCTATCTATGTACATATTTCATTTAGAAACAAATATTTGTTATAGAGAATCGGTTTTTTATTAATACAAAGTTATTTATAATCCACTATTCATGGAAAATGAGAAATGTTATATTGAGTACCAATAATAAACAAGTGTTATAAAAATATATGCTGTTTATTTACTAGAAGGATTAATTTTTCAATAAAAAATAATGTCATTATCTTAAGAGCTGTTCAAAAATAGTTACGTCTACTACATCCTGGGGCACATCGTATTTATAGATTACGGATTAAATCCGTGTAATAAATAAAAGTAAGTATTTTTTCATCACAGGAAATGAATTTATTATGCCAAATAACACTGTTACATTGGCCGTGTTAAAACACGCAATACTTGAAACCCGCTGAACCAGTCTGAATTTTCAAAATAATATAAATCCGCACACTACAATTAACTCGTTACATTTCAAACTTAATCAAGTCCAATATTAATCGTTCACATTTGAATTTTCACACGAAGAATCGAGCGTAAGCGTTTCATGTCAAAGACATCAAGTTTACTTATGTCGCTTCTATAAAGGCCACATGTCTCAGAGGCACAAAGCAGTATGGGAAGTACAATAGCTTTAGACACAGCTATTTTAGTGTATAGTTTCAGATCGTGAGAATCCCAAACTCTGGTCCGTAGTTTTCCGAAGGACCAGGCAGTTTCGATGTCCTTGAAGCTAACAATTAACTAACGAGATGCTCTCAGGACAGCATGATAGCGACGTATGGTGGCAGACGATAGATTCGTTAGGAGTCGCCATTTTCTTGGGTATCATCGTTATTATTATTAGGCACAGCGCAGTCACTTTGTCATATATACATGTCATATACACTTATAATTCTACGACACACGTTATGTATAAAAAAATACAAATAAAAAAAAAAAACCGCTTAATCCAGATTAGAGAGTTTTCGTAGTATGTTTAAAGTACGTAACAGCTACTCTAATAACTGTAGCTAATAAAATACAAGAAATAGAAGACTGCTAACCTATATAAAAACAATTAACTATTGGATAAATTATTTTTTTTCTAGTTTTACTTCTTAGAAACGTAGTTCAAACTACAGTCCCTTACCATATTATTAGAGGCACCATAAGATCTTATATAAAACGTTAATTATCAGGTGATACTATACACATGTATCGTTTTTATGAGACACAATGTATATTTACTACATTATTAATAACATAAGTATCTGTAAAACTAATAAAACATCGTCATTATAGAAAAAAATTGTATTTATTAACTCTCGAACAAAAATGTAATAAAAATTAGAATAGACGCTACTTTGCATTTCCGCCTGGAATCGATGGAACACTACTACGTCTGAGTGTAATCACGATAATCGATAACACGTGTTTCGCTCTTTCACGGAGCATCTTCAGATCGATCAGAATCAGAGTGATTACACTCAGACGTAGTAGTGTTCCATCGATTCCAGGCGGAAATGCAAAGGAGCGTCTATTCTAATATAATGATGGATTTCCGCAAAGTAACGCCTTCTTCAATCAAATATCTCAGAACGGCAAGCATAGCCGGACAGGCTCGACTTTACATTAAGTTGATTAAACTTCATCGAGTCGCGGGCCAAAAACAAAAAATCGATCTGAAGATGCTCCGTGAAGGAGCGAAACACGTGTTATCGATTATCGTGATTACACTCAGACGTAGTAGTGTTCCATCGATTCCAGGCGGAAATGCAAAGTAGCGTCTATTCTAATATAATGATGGATTTCCGCAAAGTAACGCCTTCTTCAATCAAAAATGTAATGAAAAGTTAATATTTTGTTGATCCACCTTTGGCTGCTATGAGAGTTTTAATTCTGCGCGGCATGCCATCAATGCAAGACTGTACTGTGTTCTGCATTTGAGGATGGTGATTCCAAACATGAATAATCTTTTCTAAGAGCTGAGTTTTGATTGTAACCACCACTTTAGTCACTAAATAAATTCATTCAAATTTCAATTCAATTTCCTCCCCTGAATAAAAGATCATTAAATAAATACTAATCAACCTTTAAATATAACACAACTATTTATAAACTTCGTCGAAAACGTGTATATTGTAAAAAAAAACAACGGTGCATCTAATAATTTGGCCAGGGACTGTACACCAAGACTTAGAAACTACACGATTTTTATAAGCATTGAAGTGAGGCAAGCAATGTGTGTTTGGCTTCCAATGATTTTTGTTTCCGTGTACATAAAATATGCAATTAAGATAATAAAATACAAAGACAAAGTCAGCGTTACCAGATAATACTTAATAAAATTACTCACGAGTTTCACGAGTTTTAAAATCATAATACTATTCCTCTGTACACGCTTACATAATATGTATTTGGCAGTATCCTCTAATTAGTGCCCGTGGATTTCACAAAAGGTCATATGGTAATTGCGGTTTCCACAAATGAAAACCGGACTTTCACCTCTGTAGAAAATTGCAGACACTATTCATTTAATAATACATTTTTATTCCGCATAGACAACGTATTGTACGAATAACAAAGAAAACATAGTAAGATATTTTACGGATTGTTTGTCACTATCAACTCGTTATCCAAAAGGAAATTAACAATTTCTACTAACATAACTACTGAACAAAGAATCGTCGTGAAACAATGATCGAATAATTTATTACTTTATTACACATTTTAGTTCCTACACATGCGAACTTAATACCATAAGATATTTTCTTCCAGCTAACCTAAAATTTTAGCTAAGATATTGTAGGTAGTGCAAATATGAAAATTAAAATGAGATAACGTTACAATGTAATTAAAATGTAAATATAGTAAAATATAGGTACAACATACATGGAAATAATAATAAGTATATGCAAAAACAAAATATATAATTATGAATTTTTGGGACCACGATTAGTCTGCCTCCAGTCCCTTAAATAAATGTACAAATATAAAGTCGGCTGATCCTAGGTAAAGCTATTAATAAAGTTCGTCAAAACACAGGAAAAATGTAGATCGTAATTTTTTACACAAATGAACGGCAAAAAGATCTTTAAATTTTAATATGTGTTTTGGACGCGCAAATAATCATAAAGCGCTTACTGCTGGCGATAAAAAATCAGGCAACAATATTTTTTTTCCAATTTATGTTAACAACTTGTTTTATAACTCAATACCTGAAGACGCGACGATAACAGATTTACACACCAATTATAACTTTTTTCCACTGGATTTACTGATAAAAAGGTACTTCGATTTAAGTTTTGTCTCTATATCCAACTAATTGCCGTAAATACGGTATGCAAACAGGAAAATTATTTATTAAAAGCTCTGTTTCCTTAAAGTCGATCACATGAGTATAAACGCCGTTTCATTTGAAAATTGAGCCATAGATTGGGAAAGAAATAGAGAGTTCAGAATATAGAAAGGTTATCGATAAGCTTTCTTTTTCCTCGTCTTTCTTATTTGACAACCCATCCTAACTATTGAAAATTATTCTTACCATTGTCAAGGCAATAATTATTTCGTTTTACCAAACGTTGTCTTGTGATATTTTCAGATTTCTCATAAAATAGTGATCCTTGTCTTAGAAGTTATGACAGGGTTTTTGTAACAACTTTTAATTTATATTCCGTGTTCTAATTTCTATTCCACTTACTTGCGTACAATAATTAAATTTATTGAGAATAATTGCAGTACAGAGTGAAATAACACAAAGTTATTACTCTATATATACCCTAGTAACAATTGAGTACTTTTTAAAAATAAATCATAGAAAGCCCAACGAACAGGTGGGTCACCTGATGTTAAGTAATCACTACAGTCCATAGACACCAGCAACACCAGAGGAGTAGCAAGTGCGTTGCCAGCCTGTATTCGCTGAGAAGGGTGGAGCGGTAAGGGGGAGAAGGGAGGTGGACCTCCGGTGCTCTCACTGACGAAACGAAACGCAACAATTCAAGCCCTGTTACTTGACGTCGGTTTTCTGTGAGAGGGTGGTACTACCCCGGGCGAGCCGACCCATTGATACTTGACGAGGATCTGAAAATACTGAAATTAATAACGATATGTTACCAAAATGAGAATTTTACAGAATCCTGAACACTATTGCCTCAGTGGAATATATAAAATTCAAGATGGCTCCCAAAACTTTCAATAATTTACATCGATATTATTAGGTACAAATAAAGTTATACTTATGTTAATAGTGAGTATTACGAAATTCGTTTTTGAATAAAGAATTAATCAATTAAAAACAACTTATTTGCAATAGATTTCACGCCAACTGCCAAATGTATTTCTGCAGTATTGTCATCAGACTGTCAAGAGCACGTAGCAGTGTTGTTGTTCCGAACTCTCCGCTTACATGCTACGAAAATCTATGATATAGGCATCGCCCGTTCCATTTATTTAGTATAATAACGTAAATAGTATGCATAACGTAACATATTACAACATAGATGTCTCGGTAATTATATTATTACTAAAAAGCTGTAGATGTGTCATGAGCGCTTCGATAGCGCCTTGTTAAAACCTGGCGAACTAGGTTATTTTTGCGGGTGTCCCGTCAATCCGCCCGTATCTAAGCAATATATAACTATTTCACCACCGATATTGAGAATATGCTTACTTCCACATTTTATCTAAGACAGTGTGGCGTTACAATATTACTTTACGTATGTGTGCGTTATCGGGCCATTTGTTTTGTCAAAATAGCATGTAGGTAACGTACCTACAGCTTTTTAATTATAATATCATTGCGTCTCGGTATATTTATTTGAATTAAAGAAAAATTAAGTTTCCATATGTTTAAAACATATGAGCTAAGAAATCACAAACACCTTTTCTACTGATTTTAAAACAAATCTTAGTATATTAAATTTAACGTTCATATACTGTGTTTTAATAGATGTCATAGCATTCTGAACTTCCTTATATCGCGCGACTGGTTAGTCGCTCGCAATATTTTTACTTTATTCGTTCGTTATTCGTTTCCGGTTCTAAATTAATTAAAAAATAGGTGCTTAATATTTGACCTAATTATCTCGAGAAAAACAAAGCTGATATACACTCCTAACGCTTAGTACCGCTTCCGCTACCGGAACCGCGCGCCGTCACCAAACTGTGCCTCAGTTAATTGTTCGTTAAAAGAAATAGTTTACGCGTTACGTAATGTTAAGGTTATTCACCCCGGATTCGCCCACGTGATTCACCTTCACTTTCACGCATTGAGCGTTTCACTTATATACCTATACTTTTAAAAGTCTTACAACAAACTTTAACTAGGATTCTCTTTGTTGTTTATTAGTATTTGTTTTGATATTATTATTTGATATGTAAAATATGACCATGAACTATAATATCCTAGATTACTGCGAGTGTTTCACCTGGTATAAATAACAGAATATAGACTGCGAAACCAATGTTTTAGTGTAAACCAATCATAAAGTTCATAAATTTACACACAACAAATAAATGATATAGAGAACCTGTAGACCCTTATTCCAAGTTATTAAGTAATTAAGTACGTTCGTTCCGGCCTTTGTGTGCTTAAAAAAGCATATACAGAGAAGCACGAGAACTAAAGTAACTACGTGTGTTGCTCAGTTACCATTAATAGATGGCGTTCGCCGCTTTGAATAAAAAATTGATAGATCAACGTCGTTATTTCATAACTTCATTAATTATTGATAAAAAGTATTATCGCATTCGCCTCTTCAACAATGTTCAACGAAGGAATAAGCCATATAAAAACAGTTAAAAATATGCTTTCTTGAAAAACCAATCTATATACTAATAACATATTTAATAAAAACATCATATTTACGAAGAATAACTATTATACGATTATAATGAATAATAAGTATTAAAAAGGGCCCGTACTTGAGTCTCAAGACATGCGAAAGTATCCCACTGCGCCGGTTTCTAATACTGACTACTATTATCACTTTGCCGTCATAAGGATTTTATTATATTTATATTTTACTTTAGAATTTAAAGGATCATAAGATCTATTCACATACTTTGCAACAATGTAGTTAGCAAAGTTTTAACGATTGCATATGAAAGTATACTACTTGTAATAAAAACGTAATAAATAAAATATTGTCGGTCTGTCTGTCTGCCTGTCTGTCTGTTTGTTCTTTTTTTTTTATGTCATAGGTGGCAAACGAACAGGTGGTTCACCTGCTGTTAAGTGATCACCACCATCCATGCACACTAACAACCCCAGAGGAGTCGTAAGTGCGTTGCCATCTTTCGGAGGGAGGGGTTATGGGAGGGAAAAGGAGAGGAGAGAGGAGAGGGGAGGGGAGATGGGTCTCCGGCGCTCTCACTGACCGAACGAAACGCAACAATGCAAGCACTGTTACTTCACGTCGGTTTTCTATGAGAGGGTGGTACTACCCCGGGCGAGCCGACCCATTCATGCTGAAACCAATAATAGTTTCAGCGTGGCTCTACCACCATTCTGGGTGATCTCCGTAACGGCTGCACCGATTTTGACGGGAATTTCACTGGCAGATAGCTGAACTTATAAAAAGTAATTTAGATTATTTTATTTTAGACTAGCTGTTACCCGCGGCTTCATCCACAGTGCTATCTTCTAAACGGTTGAACCAATTTTCACGGGACGTTCACTGGCTCGTAGCTGATTTTATAAGAAGTAATTTAAGCTATTCTATTTTAGACTAGATAGTGAACATAATATTTTTGCCAAATTTCATGCGGCCGAAGTCATGGGTATCAGCTGCTGTAAGCTGTACTGAAACACGTGCGTGAGGTGAGCGCTGCACTGGACTCTAAGGATAAACATAATTAAAATTCATATATTTGTATGTATGTAATTTTAATTATATTGTTTTTTGGGCCATATTGTTTTATTTACCGCGCTTACGGCTACATAATTCAGTAACTATAATGACGTATAAGAATATTGCATCGAGTTCAATAAGCACTATTTAAATTTTTAATTTTTAATGCTATAAATAACTGCTTGCAGGTAGATAATAAGTTTTTTTTATCTCGATTTATATTAATGGAAGATTTCAAGACTTCATCTCATTCTGGATTTTTAATTAGAAAAATAATTACCAACTTGTTAACTTACAATTCAACATTATAATTAATAGTAATTTTGAAGATAGAAGGGGCCTTCATTAATAAGATCTCTGACGATAAACCTTAAGAGTTTTATAATACGATTTCTTGCGAAACAGACAAGCAATTACTTTTTGTATAGTCACAAAAACTTAATTATATTGACAATGTGGGTATATAATCTTTATAATAACATTTTAAGACATTGTTTCATTAGTTCCTTATACAGTGTAACCGAGCACTGAGGTAGTTATACGGTGGTTAAACTTCCAAATATGTTGTTGATGGTAAACCACATTTGATAAACTTTTAGTATTGCACACGTTACATGTTAGTGTAGGCGGCGTGCGTGTCGTACTTACAATTGTTTTTTAAAGAGTATTTCTGTAATTGTTCATGTTCTCACAATTTTATATTTCTTTAATACAATTTAAAAAAACACGTGTGGAGCCGTAAGTAAAAGCTAGTTCTATATATTACTGTACCTTTGAACCATTTATAGTAGAGTTCTAAACATTTATTTTAGTTTTACTTGATTTTTAATCTGTGTGGATACGAATGACGTTTAAAAGAGTTGTCGTTAAAAAGGCTACGTAAATCATCATTCACAATTATTCTTCACACCGTTGAATAAAGAGACTTGCTCGAATTATGAACAGTCCATTAGTTCAATTCGTGCCCTTTGTGGGGGCGCTCGCATCGCTCCCGCACCTTTTATGTTCATTGTCATTCGTAAAAGACTTCTCCCGAGATCGACTTAATTACACCTGTCTGTATTTCACAGCCCAGACGAATATAAAATGCTATGGTACGATAACGTAATAAAAATAAAAGATAATTACCTATACCAATATTGTAATGCCGGAGAGTTTGTATGTTTGGTTGAACGCACTAATCTCAGGAACTACTGGTCCGATTTGGAAAATTCTTTCAGTGTTAGATAGCTCATTTATTGAGGAAGATATACGCTACCATGCTAAGATCTTAGACCATAGGAGCGGAGTACCAATAAAGAATGTTTCAAAGTCGGCGTGTTTTCCTTTTGAGGGCTTCGCTGCGTGTTAACGTAGGCTCAAAGTAACTATTCCACGCGGACGAAATCGCGGCCAGAAGCTAGCTATTAATAAGCTGATAATAAATGTATATTATACATTATTATTGATAACTTTTGAAAGTTTTTTTTCACTGGAACACTACAGAATGTTATTACAAACATCATTATTATTCTAAAGGGGGCTATGCCAATCGAATTCTTTTTCTTGATTTTTTTTTCCGAACTTACTACGCTATTGACCATGCAAGGTCTTAACAGCTTCACGGGACTACTAAGGCGAGCGCTTAAGGCACTCAAAATTATTTTTCTTGTTTCAGTTACTAATATATGGGTAGTTAAGGAGCACCTCGCGCAAATAAAATCAAACGATTTTGTTGCAGTGTCATATCGTAGCGGCCAATCAATTCTACGCGTTAGTGGAAAGTTAACGTACTATAATATTTTCTCATTGACGTATCCGCTAATACACAAGAACAATAAGTCATTTAAAAATGCTGATTACATTTATAGATAGTATAGTAAATGGTAAGTATTTTCGAATTGATCATTTGTCACTTTATTAAAATCAAAACATCACCATGAAAAAAATAGAATAAGTTAAATAATAACTAATATATTTAATTAATAAACCATATAAGTTTGCTTTTACTCACAGCTTTGTTCGTGTTAATATCTTCTATCTAATCTATGCCTCTGGTACGGTATTTTTTAATGAAAAGTATATTGTACTTTTCTGAACCCATAATAACATGTATGCAAAATTTCATGATAATCGGTCGCGAAGTAAAAGCGTGAAAGCGTAAAAAACAACCACATACTGCCATTTATAATATTAGTACGATTGAAACAAATATATTTTCGATGCAACGCAAACTGATTATAAAATGATTATATATTACTTTACACTAACCAAAAACGTTCATGAACGAAATAGGATAACAAAAATAATGACCAGTGTCTTAAAAAACATATAACTTGATGACGGTAAGACCAGATTTTCGAATAACTTATAGTATTCTGTGTAGAAACAATATGTATAAAGGGAAGCAAAACTGGAACAACGTGAAGCGACGCGTGGCGACGTCACAGGTAAGTTTTAATGGAGTTGAACCGTGAAAATCTAATTCAAAACTCACCTGGTATTATGTGATAAAATAGAATATATTCATATTATATTGGAGTTATATTAAGATATTATTATAAATATTTACCGGTAGACAAGTTAATTTAACGCAACTTACTGATAAGTATTACTTCTCGACTTATAATCACTACATAGTATAAAACAAAGTCGCTTTCTCTGTCCCTATATCCCTATGTATGCTTAAATCTTTAAAACAACGCAACGGATTTTGATACTGTTTTTTTTAATAGATAGAGTGATTGAAGAGGAAGGTTTGTATGTACAATAAAAATCAATTAAATAGTGGAGAAATGCTGTTATTTTTTAGGTTTCTAATGTGATGTCGTAAATAATTACATAACCGATTCGATGCAGACGAAGTTGCACGGGTCAGCTAGTATATATATATTTTTATATTATAGGAGGCAAACGAACAGTCGGGTCACCTGGAAACTGGATACCGTAATGGAAGTAGACAACTACTATTATTGAAGTGAAGGTAGACAGTAGAGTATTGGAAATATCGGTTCTCGTCCAATCACCGAAGCAACTTCGGACGCGGTCAGTGCTTGGATGGGTGACCGCTTGAGAACCCCACGGACATTGACTTTTGATTATATTTTTTAAAATATATTTTTTCCCTGTTATACAACAGTTCCACTTCTATCGTATCCTTAAGATACACCCTGGTTTTTTTCAGATCTGTGAAGACTCTCATATATTGTTTACTAGCTGACCCGTGCAACTTCGTCTCCACTAAAATGGTTATCACCGGTTTCAATTGTATTTTTGAACTTAAAACCCGATAGTAGTCACACCTACCGTTTCCAATTGTAAATCCTAACTATCAAGGGGCTCACTCAAACATGTACCCAGATGGTATGTGAGAAATCTTTTAAAATAAGCCTAGAACCCGTTCGTAGCGTCGTCTACGGGGTTTAATTAAGATAAAAACTAACCTACATATATTGGCGGTAACGTAAAAAAATAACTTGAGGGGTCTATGTATCCCAGTTGGAACCAAATTACTTTCCCTTTTTTGTAGACGTTTACTATACAGTTAGTATAGTTTACATTATAAAATATCAAGCTAATAAAGTTCAATTGTAAATTAAACGATAAAAATATTTATAAAATAAATACTAATAAATTAAACACTGAATGATCTGGGATAGTCAAGTTATTAAAAGTTAATACATCAAAAGGTAATCCTTGAGTTGGTTTGCTATTGAAATGAAAATTATATGTATGTATATATTGTGTATACTCTCTCTCTCTCTCTCTCTTTTTATTTGCCACGACACCTAACCTACTGTACATAGAATCTGCACATCCACAATACGCAAAAATAAAATGAAATAATCATCTCTACCACTTACTTTATCATACCTATATTCTATTTGTATCAAAACTTTTTCACACTCCATTGTGTTGAAGAAAACTATAAATATGAAAAAATATGAGAATCACGTCGACGCGTCAAATGTCACTTGCCTGTAACTATTCGTCTAAGAGCTAGCAAAGGAAGCGACAGCGAATTCCATAAGCCAGTTTTTTATATATCTTTGTTTTTCCACATAGCGTGCGGGCTACCTGGCTGCCAGTAAACGTTGCATATATTAGTCTGTAACTGTAAAAATACATAAAAAAATCATATACATAAAGTGATGAAATAAAAATATTAAAAAGTATACATATAACTTGCGCTACTACATAATTATTATATTAACTAGGAAAAGCTCTTTTGTATTCACATACTACGACAGTTAATTTCAGAATGACCCAAAAATATGTTTACAATTATATCATAATTGTAATTACTTTCAACAAGTACACAGATGTGTATCTAACCTAATATTATATTGTGTTTCAATAACATTATCAGATATTATTAGACTTAATTCAACAACAAGATAAACACCGTTATCTTTTGCAAAGCTGATACTTTAAACACGCACTAATTTTAGAATAATCATTGTAACGGAGTTTGTAATTTTATACTCTAAATTCTAAAAGATTTATTTGGAACCTAGACATTTCTTATATAATTCTAAAATTTTCAAGGGAAATCTCTTTTTAACTTTCACATGTACTTATTTACCGTTTCTAGTAAGGGAATTTCGTAGTTTTTATAATGAACTAACTTTTGCTCTAGACTTCGATCTCGTTGTAATGTAGATTCGATTTATCTCTCAGGAACAGTACATCGGGATGATTGATGCTGTATGTGCTTTTCGAAACCCTTGTTAACAACATGTATTCAAAATTACATAATAATAAATTAAATAGTTTGAGCATGAAATCGTAACAAGAAAAACATTCACATTTATTACATTAAACTAACCGGCCCGACGGACGTTGTCCTGCCCTGATAATTAAAAAAACTAGAATCAAACTGCAACAACACATACCGGGGGCGTTGTTAATAAAATGAAATATGTTCCCTCCAATCGAAAAAATTAAATGTTTTGTAATTAATTATTTTTATTTATATTTATATTATTTAAAAAAATATCTAGCTGTGATAAATTCATGATTTTAATAGCGTTAAAAAGTTACTGAAAAAAAATTGTTCCTAAATTTATTTATAAATCAAAATTTTGACCTGTAAAAGTGTGATGCGCTTTAAAAAACACAACGTTAACCGGCTACCAGGTATCCTGAATCCTGTTTGGAAGGGCATAATATATCTTCATATTAAAGAACCAGCTTTTCTATAATTCTCGTTCTTCCAACGTTGCTGGCTCTTGTACTAAGGTGTCGCAAAAAAGTCTAGTTACATTAACCACAAATTTTTGTTTTTCCTTATCCTGGAGAACTCCCTCCATGTTATGGGACAAAAAGTATCCTAGATGTAACCTTGTAATATTAGGTATCACTGTATCAAGTTTCGTCAAAATTGGTTCAGTACTTTAAGAGTGATACGTGTTCACAGGGACAGAAAAACAGACAGACAGACAAAAATTGCAAAGTCTACCCCGATCAAAACTTTCAAAAAATATTTAATGTACAGATTTGGTTTTGTTACAGTTTTATTATAGTATCGATAAATAAATAAATCTTGTCACCTTTGTTTAGCAAACATTTTTTTATACAATGACATAAATGTAACAACATATTGTAACAACGTAAACAACGTAACAAGTGACAGTTTCGTCTACATTAATGTATCATATGTGGTCGATAATTACGCATAGAAATGTCATATAGCTGTAGCTCAGTTATAACGTACTGGACTTTATATGTTTCGACGGAGCCGACGGTTCGAAACACGATGATAATTTTTTTTGGTATTTTTTTTGAAGTAGCATAGGGAAATATAACTTAATTTTTTAGCTAATCTGTCTGCTATATATAGCACAAAGAAAATATACCAAAATTGGTCAAGAATATCATGTACTAAATTTTTTTTACTTTCGTCTGTTATCCTGGAGAATCCCTTGCGTTTTATGAGATAAAAAGTATACTAGATGTAACCTTGTAATATTAGTTATCACTGTGCCAAATTTCGTCAAAATCGGTTTAGCACTTTCAGAGTGATGCGCGTTCACAGGGACAGACAGACAGACAGCAAGACAAAAAATTTAAAAGGGTTATTTTTGGCTTCTATATCGACAACAAAGCCTACCCCGATCAACATTTTCAAACAATATTTAATGTACCAGATTTGGCCCTGCTACAGTTTTATTATAATATATATATATATATATATATATATAGATGATCTAAAACTTATCACAAATATAACACATATCCAAACCTTTAATTATATTGGATCTTCACTACGTATTTACTTTTATAGGGCACTGTTTTTCTCGGCTTGTTTTATTACTGCCATTTAACGTAGAGCAATTATTTAAAATATTACAATTTATGTAAATCAGAAAAAGCAATAACAACTTGCCTCAAAATTGTATTTCTAGTAAGATGGCCCACAATGATAATTATAATTATTTACACAACAATTTTAATTTATCACAAATAAATCCCAATAACGCCTCCGGATTTCATTACCAACATAATTCTAAATTAATTATAAATAACGCGCTTTGTTTCGGAGCCTATAAATCTCTTTAAATATGCTTAAACATAACAGAAGCCGTGTTCCTATTTGCTTTATTAAATTTGGCCGTAAACAGTTTTCAGGGGAGAGAATTTATTTTGCTGTCTGTGAGTGCGGGCATATTTCATTACTCTTCAGTCAAGCCGCCAACAGTTAGATTACTACCTTCTTACAATTCTGTGAATAACTTATTTTCATTTCTTCTTTAGATTCGCTTCTGCGGGTCGCGTTTCGGGATCAGCCTGTGCATATCCAGCTTTTCGCAGGCCGGCATGACAGCGGCGACCGGCGATGGATAGTGTGTTTCTCGGTGGTCGCCATTGTTTTTGGATTGTACTGTGCTTACCATCAGGTATAGAACAGTCACTTTGCCGTACTACAATAAAAAAAAAATTTACCCATTGATAAATTTGACTTTTTGCGATTATTTCGATGTTCTGACAAGATGGTGGCCCGCTTATTAGAACCTTCGAGACAGTTTTTGTGACAAATCATGCTCCATTATTTTATTTTCCATCCATTTTACTTCTGCAAAATAACCAAACTATATTTCGTAAAACACCACCGATATTACAGAATATAGACTCAAATAACACAAGATTGTGAATAAAATATAAAATCCAATAGGTACATGACATTCCAAGATCCCGCCAAAAACTCACGTAACAAACTCCATTGATAGGGGACTATTTAAAAATATCGTTTAAAGCTAACTTGTATGAATATCTTAAGTAAAATTATAAATGCGAAAGTGAATCTGTTTGTTACGCTTTCACGTCTTAAATACTCATCCGATCATCATTAAATTTTGCATAGATGTTAAGGTATCCCTTCTAAAAGTACATAAAAAAAATGTATTGTCCCGACAGACAGATTAAATCTATATTAACAGAAGCGAACCCATGACCAAAAAATAGTTTTGTTATCATTTGAACCTTGTTTACTTAATTATCATTATTTACGTAAGCTATATAGTAATATTTAGTTGTAATCATTGATATATAAAAACCCAAGATGCACACTTAACGTCTCACAGCCGGCACACAAAAATAAGTGCACAATTTCGGATTATACACTCACTACAAATAGTCTCGCGTCGCTTGCGTCCTTGTAAAAACAACATTAAATCATTCAGATAAGGTCGAATTTGCAAAATCATAAGCTTAACCACGTATGTATATTGGGTAGTTTTTACGGGACGGTTTTGAGCGCTACTTTTATTCGATACTGTGTGACTTGGGTTTTTATATGTCAACGGTTGTAACAGTAGTTGTAAAAGCCGTACAAGTGTTTTTAGTGAAGTTTCTTAAAAAAATAAAAATACACCTACATTTTCTATTTACTTTGTCATCCACCATAAAAATAAAATTATCTATCTCCTACGCATTGTTGTAGTGTAATCAGTGGAGTATTTTACTTCTGCTTTATTATTTGTACGTGTACATATTATATATTTACACGCTAATAACTTTGAAATGACAAATATTCCTTATACATAACATTTAAAAAAATAAGTGAAAATAAACAAAAATATATTTTGAAAGTCCATCTATTGCGGAAAAGTTCATCAGAATCAGTCAAACTATTTTTAAATGAAATCCAAATATGTAAACAAAAATAGGAGACACATTTTTTAAGCGTTGGATTCGTATTCAGCATCTTTTATATTACATACTTCGCACAAAAATCGGAGAATAAATTACAGATACAGATTTATTAATATAGATACATATTATTATTGCAAGTCATAGTACTGATGATATATTTCTAAGAAGCATATTTGATATTATTATGTGCAAGATTGTTACATTTGTAACTATTGTCGCAGCTACTCAATAAAAATAAACGCGCTTAAGAGCCCACAAGATATACAACTGGGTTTTAAGCAGTCCACTCACAATGAAAATGTAACATTGATATTCAATTATCTCCGCGGATTTAGGGAATAGACACTCTTACACAAAAAAAACATGGTGGTGCGGAGTAACAAATACGAAAGAAGGCATAACGGACTCAGTATATAGCCCAACACATCACGAATATGAGCCTAGAGGGATCAAGGTAACAAACACGCTCGGAGGGGATCGAATCCGCATTTATTGAACCATGAACGATGAATAATAACGTACGAAATCGGAATAGGAATACAGTTCCTAAATATTGATTGTTTTTGAGGCTTCGTTCTCAGATAAGGAACCCTTTTACTAAGCTTACGTTGTCAGTCCCAACATTACCGTAATAAATAACCGATTGAAAGATTCACATATACGTGTTAGGTAGAAAATACTAGAAAATAATAAGAAATCAAAAAGTAAAGTACTAATACGGCTTCCCATACAAAATAACAAGATACAGATCCTATTGCTCAATGTCATTGTACTGTGAAGTTTAAAGTAAACAATAAAATATATTGTATTATAAAGCTCAAGAGTCTCTCATTTGAACTCACTAATCCCTAGCACTAGACAGCGTATAAAAATCATTTTTGCAAATAATATATTATAATAGGGGCCGATATCACTCCATGTATTTTAGAAGCAAACCAATTACAATACAAAGTGCTACTTAGAAAGTACACTAATCGAGGGCAAAGTGCTAACGAGCGTTGTAGTTCTGAATATTCGAAGAAAACTAATAATTACCGGGAAGACCCGAGCTGTGAATGAAGCGCGGCTGCTTTGCGTACTCGTCTTCCTATGTAACAAGAAAGACCCGAGCTGTGAATGCCGACCGACTGTTACGCGTACACGTCTTTCAACGTAACATACTATTTAGTGGGTTTGTTTAAATTTATCGGTGTTAGAAGTAATGTAAAATTGTAAAAATGAATTAACGCGACACAGGAAATAACGAAAACCGATCAAGCACGATTCAGATTAGCGCCAAAATTCAAAAGCCGAATGAAAGACAAGCATTTCTTTAAACCATAATACAAATTTATTATTTAGGCAATTCGAAACCTAGTTGTGTGAATCTGACTTTTAACTGATTTTAAAACATTTATTGCTTAATATATCTGATTTACCTACACAACGCATGAAATGAAAATATAATAATCACTAAACATTAATTAATTTAAATGATAATTCTCTATAATATTATTTCAGTTTGTTTTATATATATAAGTTCTACTCAAGCATTCACATAACATTCAAAACAAGTAACTACGCCTTACAAACTTGAAACTAGTCCGTTGGCTTGTGACAAGTATGACCCCGTTAAACGATGCAAAATTATACGCAAGCCACGTCTCTCATTATGGAAACAACTATATCCAATAATACCATCTAACTTGGAGAGGATATTTGAATTATTATAAGGTTTAATATATATATATATAAATATAGGTATAAGTGGACGGATGAATAAGTTGTGATATTAAAAGATGTTTTAATTTCCAATCACATTTTTTTTTAGTTTTCTTTATGATGAAATGGTTGTTCTTTGTATAGCCTTTTCCAAAGAGATATATCAAAGTGAATTACATTTTCAAAGTATTAATTATAACTTATTCATTTAGCTTTACATAATATGAGAAAGGACGACATTATTCTAATGAAATCGTACAAAAGAGTTTTCGGGCGCTTACATTAATAATACTAGTTGAAGCTTACTAGATAAATCAAAATAATATACTATAGAATAAATACTAGAGACGGTATATGACTAACTGCTACTAAATAACCCACAGTTTTAAATTTTACATGTTATTAAAAGATAATTGTTCATTTGAGACGCTATTTTATTTATATTTTATCCAACTAAATACTTTAGTTACGTTGGGCATGTAAAATAGATCGCAGCTGCAGCATCTCATTTAATTGAATATCTTAGAAGATATCACAGAATCAATATTACATGCAATAGAGGAAATGTTTGTGTGAAGATTGTTAAGTAACTTTTATGATTTTGATGAAGTGTAAATATCAAAGCCAAAAAAAAAATGGATCTAAATTGTTAAGACACTTATGAAGCCACATTAGTGCATTGTTATAATATAAAATGCAAAACGAATCTATCAATTATTTACTTGTTTCAAAGATTAGCACGTTCAAACAATCTCATAGCTCTATAACATCAGTCCAAATATAGTGTTATTCAAACTTTTACAGATAAAACGAGGATTAAATACTAAGTAAACTTATTTAAACTTGAATATTTTCAAATCTACAGTTACATTTATGCTATGGAGCCCGCGAAAACAAATCTAATTTTATAAATATCATATACATATAGAACTTGTATATCAAAACTGAATGCCTTTCACGAGACATCGGAGTTGAAATTATGTATATTTATTCAATAAAGTCTCGAATAATATTCTTAGGTTGCGTGCGAGTAACTGATGCGATTTTCCCCTTTGTTCTCATTTTCCGTCCCATATTTTTGTTTTCAACTTCACTGAATATTTTTATTACATTTTCTTGTCTCTCAACACATGAGTTATTTTCGCGAGCTTCTCGTGGTTTTTTCACTGCTTCCGGACGCGTTGGGGCGCAAAAAGTTATAGACACTACTCTCTGAGCCGTACACGTGTAAATACGTGCTTATCTACACATCCCCTTAAGTTTTATAGTAAGTAGGTGGAAGGGGCGGAAGTTTTCTCCATTTTTCTATTTGTTCTGTTACATCCGTTATCTTATCTAATTTTATAGTATCTTATCCATTTACAGAATTTATTCCCTTTATAAATGTAATGTGTTTTAAGATTTATTTTAATGGTACTTCTGTTTCATTCGTATACACTGTAATGTATATTATACTAGCACCCGTCGGCTGCTTCATCCGCGTTAAATTATAATAATATTATAATATATACTGAGGACTTCATTCTTTTAAATTATCTATAGTTCCTTTTATGTAATCCTATCAGTTTGTATGCTACCCGCTGCAAGATCATAAGCCTCTTCCCGAAGGATAATATGAGCACAGTCATCACGCCAGCTCACGACCCATGGGCGATTTCATACTCCGAGAAATCAATAGTTTTTTTATTTTCCCCAAATACGGTGGTAACTACAAGAGCATTTCTCGGATTCAGGTTTACCCACAATTTTTCTTTCATCGTTAGCTGATAATGTTACCAATATAAATTAGTAAACGTAGGTAAACTTGGTACATACCGGGGTTCGAACCTGCAGACATCAAATTCACATTATGTTACTTAAACCATTCGACCACCACAACTTACATGACACCCATGATACATTGATAAATCTAATGAACGTTGTAAAGTATGAAATGTAGGTATCTGGAAATGACACTTTGGATTGTGTTTAAAGCATTTCGAAGGCTTTTATTATGTTGAAGACATATGAGTAAGTCTAACTGTATATCGATTCGACATGTTATGAGCTTGAGTATGGGGACTCTGCGTATCCAAATACATGTGTGCGTTGTGTTAAACACGATTAGTTAGAGATAATTACACATTCCATTTGTCCGGTTAATCCGGGACTAATCGGATAGCGTTTGATAAGGGTAGCCCTTCCGGTTAAGGTGTTACGTCGCCGGGCCCTATTACTATCCACTTCCATATTTAGGAAAACATTGAGAATGATTTATTTAGTAAAGGACATTCGGGTAATAGGGATTACTATATTTCTTTTATTTAATTCGAAACAGATATACTTTTTTAAATTACTGAAGCCCTTTAAATACTTAACTTATTTGTTTGGTTTTTTCGCTTCCGTTCTGGGAATTTCGACCTGAAAAATGAACCTCGCGGTCGTCCGAAGACTTTGGTCGACAATGACGAATTAAAGGCGATTGTGGAAGCTAATGATACACAATCTACGGCTGAATTAGCAGCAGCTTTCGACGTTAGCGTCAAAACAATATTGCCTCATTTGCGTCAAAATGGCAAGGTAAAAAAAGCTTGACAAATAGGTGCCCCACGAACTCAATGATCGCCAGCGCGAAGTAAGCATCGAGACGTGCCTTGCACTGCTCAACAGACACACAAATGAAGGAACTTTGAACCGTATTGTTACCTGCGTTGAAAAATGGATTCTGTTTGATAACCGCAAGCGCTCAGCAAGTTGGTTGAATCCTGGTTTAGCGCCTAAACAATGCCCTAAACGAAAACTTACCCCTAGAAAAGTGATAGTCACTGTTTGGTGGTCTAGCTCCGCTGTGATTCATAACAGCTTCTTACCAAACGGAGTGAGCATTACTGCAGATGTGTACTGTGAAGAACTGAACACAATGATGGAGAAGCTGGCACATCTCCAACCAGCATTGGTCAATCGCTCGTCTCCGCTGCTCCTGCACGACAATGCGCGACCTCAAACTGCACAGCAGACGGTCTCCAAGTTGCAAGAACTGGGGTTGGAAGTTCTCCGTCATCCGCCTTACTCACTAGACCTTGCGCCTATAGACTACTACTTTTTCCAGAATTTGGATAACTCCTTGGCGGGAAAAAAATTCAATACCCGAGAGGCAGTACAAAATGCCTTCGAAGAATTTGTTGCCTCCCGTCCAGTTGATTTATTTAAGAAGGGCTTCAATAAACTGCCACATCGTTGGCAAAGATGCATTCATTGCATGGGTGATTATTTCGATTAATACAAATAAAAATACATTTAAAAAAATCATTTAATTTTTTTTCATACAAAACGGCAATTTCATAGGTAAAGACCTAATATTTATATACTTTTATTGCTATTGAAGAAATGGATTTCATATTATTATATTACTGAATAACACTAAAGCAATTGTAGCGTCAATTAACATCGCCGAGTCAATCCCAATAATCGGAGACACATGTGTGCAGTTACAAATATAGATCCATTATATCTATTTTACTCCACGTCACGCAAAATAGTAAACTGGCTAGTAGAGTGGCAAGAACAATCACGATCGAATGCTTCCACAAAAACTATTTTGAAATAGACAAAAGATATGCGAAAATACTTTATGGTTCACTGTTAATATGAAATACTACTAGCAACCACCCACAACTTCATCCTGATTAAAAATTAATATAAAACTTATTAATACCTAGTGCCATGTCGTAATGAATTCTACTAAAATGTATAGCATAAAAAAACAGTTTGCATAAGAAACATTTACGTGTGTTAAATAAAATGTTCGTCAGTTTATCGATCTCGGATATAACAAATATTTCAAGGGTATAAGATAAAAAGAAACTATTTATTTCATGGTGAATATTGTTCATTCACCAGTTGAGCAGTTCTGAATTTGTCTAAAAGATTGTTACAACTTTTAAATTTTATTGAATGATAATCCTATATTCGGCAAAATAGCTTCGCAAAAAATAACGAATTGTTTTTATAATAATACTACCGGGATGATGTTTCTTGCCCTAATAATAAAAAAAAACCTTGACATATTATATACCTTAACCTGACACAGAAATCACTTTATCTAATGGTGAAAGCCGCATGAAAATCCGTTCATTATTTTTTGAGTTTATCGCGAACAGACAGACAGACGTGGTAGAGAGAGGACTTTGTTTTATAATATGCAGTGATGTAAGAGACGAAGATGGGTACTAAGGGTTATCTTTAAGAGATAGACATATACCCTCGCGGACTTTTCTATATGCCTTTTTTATGCTATGTCTGTATGTATGTATTTATATGCTATGTCTATGGACGGTTGTGATCACTAACATCAGGTGACCCACCTGTTCGTTTGCCTCCTATAATATAAAAAAAAAACTTCATGGTGACGCACGATATAATATTTCAAGCTATATTACTTTAAAAGTATGCTGATGAGTATGTAGTAAAAATATATAAATGTAGCATAAAAAGTTTTCGACACTGCGATACTGTAGTCAACAACGCTCGAGTCCCAAGCACTATTCATTCCATTCGATAGAACAGACTATGTTGAAACACGTTTATTTGGATTCTGATCTATCCGTATGTTCTTTTCAATTAGTCAATAATTAAGTACAATGATGTGTTATTATTCAACAATGATTACTATAAATATTTGTCAATTATTCCTTTATTGAATTATTCCTCTATTATTAACAGATAATGATAAGAATATGTAAGAAATCCGTAAACTTAACTTTATACTTTATGCAGGCTTAATATTGTCAAAATCAATGTTTTACTAATGATTATTAAAGCAAAATATGCTTGTGGAGCAAATTAAAAAAAAACATCGTTCCAAATAAAATAAATTGCACCGCGTAAATAGACAACATGTACAAAAACAAACCAACTACTGTCTACAACAAAAAATAAAATATCAAATTATTACACACTGGCCTCAGCCCGCGACTCTGTCCGCATGGAATAATTACTTTGGGCTAACGGTAACACGCAGCAGAAGCTCTCAAGACGAAACACGATTTTGAAACATTCTTCGTTAGTGCTCCGCTCCTATTCGTCTTAGCGTGATGATAGTCTATAACGTTCCTCGATAAATGAGCTATATAACACTGAAAGAAAATTTCAAATCGGATCAGTAGTTCCTGGGATTACTCCCTACAACCTCACAAACTCACAAACTTTACCTCTTTATGATTTTAGTATAGATTAAAACCACAACAATTAAAAGTACAAAATCGTAACAATATGTATTACTTAAGTCAGTACTAACATAGAATCAACATATACTACATTAGATCAGCAATACGTTGACTACATAAAAATCTGAATACATTAGTTTGCGTGTAATAGTGTTGTACACCAATTATTATATATAAGTACATTCATTTCAAAAACATTTCAGGTTTTGTTATTGGTACAATGGGCGGCCTTATTGGTATTAGCAATTTCTTCCAGGCAACCTTTGGATGGATTTGTTCAATGGAGTAGAGTCAGGGGTATTCTGTCTGTACAAGAAAACAACAACTAATTAGTACCACCTAATTCAGTGGCACGTAACTCTAACATGCTTATAAAATACATTATAAAATATAAATAATATATAGACTATATGAATACACCTAAATAAAAACAAGATAAAATTTATAGCAGTATAGATATATATATATATAGGAAAACATATATATATATATATACATGTATATATACACATACACACATATATGTATACTATTCGTCACACAAAAAGGTTGCCGAACAGAATCCTACCCACATTAAGTTTCACTTCAAAATGTACAAAAATACATATTATTGGATAGATCACAGTTACTAACCTACTACCGTGATCAAAAAGTCGTTGACGACACTGAGTAACTAACAGATTCACGGTTTTGATTTTTTTGTACTAATTTATTCTTGCAACCGAAAAGTTCCAGAAGCACGTAAAAGGAAAGAGACAATAGAAATAGAAATAAGGTTAAGAAATAGAAATAAGGGATTTGAACGAATTAAAATAGCTAAAACTGCGATTCGCCAATCAAATTGACCCACTTTGGTACTCATAAGTTTTAGTTTAATTTTGATGATGACGAATTATAAAAGAATTGCTCGCTATACAATGAATACAATTTGTCTAAATCAGGAGCTCATTCTGAATAGTTAGTATTGCAAGGGACCGTCTTCTCGGTGGCGGTCGAGTGCCCGCACTCACCTACCATCCAATCAATCTGTGGAAACAAACAACGTTGAAAACCAATTCATTATCACCCGCTCTTTATACATTAATGATATGTGTGTAACCCCTTAATTTAACATTTACGTATTGATTGATATCGTTAACTTTAACTATTAATAAGTACATACTTAACATTTTGCAAAACTTATGTTTTATAATAACTATGTAGCAGATCTGTTTACGAATAAAATTAATTGGATTAATCCATTCTGAATTTTTATTATTGATCTAATGGTAACTCCACCACTCTAATGTCGTATCGAATGTCATGAATACGAATTCTACTGAGAAGCTGCTAGAGAGAAAACAAATAAGTTTAGGAAATTACATACATACACAATAAATATACATACATTCGAGAGCCAGTTGATATTAATAGAAGCTAACAAATAATTAATTTAGCTTTACATTCTAGCCCATGGATATTTTAATATAACATGCAATACTAGCTGTGACTAAAAAGTTCAAAATTCTATAGGTGCAATTAAATTTAACATCGCAGATTTAACCGAGTCTCAGACTTTGTAAGATCCAGTTTTCTAGACCTAGCATGGAACGAAGGTAGCATCCACTTGTACCTCACACTCTGTGAATGTACGTAACTGACTGTCAGAACGCGGCGTGGTACTCAAAACAACAACTTGCCGTGCTCAGGTATTACTTTATTTTTATTAGCTGTATATGCGGGTTGTCTACACTACAAATTTAACTTAACGAGTACTCGTCCAGTACCCGAACTTCTACCATGGAGAAAAAATACTTTTCCAATTTTTATTGATAGCTACAAAACAAAGACAGAATGAAGAAAATTGACGGACAAACAGAGGAAGGAGATGTTCTTAACCGCTTTCCCACTGACTATTTGTATGTACGAGTATATAGATAATTGGTTTAAATTTAAATGGCCGATAATTTGCACTGATTCCGATGATAATTTAAAAAAATCACATCTTATATCATATGTACTTCTAACTACTGAAGAGCGCTAATAGAAATTTAGGATATATGAATATATGATATTTTTGTCAATCTGCCATAAATTCCGTTCCTAAGAAAAAGATTAATAAAAGCTGGTTTGTTACTGATATAAATATGTGATGGCATTCGAATAATTCAAATCAACGGATAATCGGTATGAATTTTGAAAATGGTCAGAATAAAACAATTCATACGGGCGAAACAGTTGCACCATTACTCCTCTTTTGTATGGGCACTCTACGAATGCGTAAAGTTAACACAATACTTTTTTTTTAACTTTTTTTTTGGCAACCAATCTTTTAGATTATTATTGCCATTGTCAAGTAGTTAATAGTATTACAAGTTCTTCTTCCATTCCATTTAGGCAAATAGTCTTCTAGTAGACGATCACTGCCATTGTCAAGTGAGTATCGATATTACAAGTTTCTTGATATAATTTCAATGAACTAACAAGATGGTGGCCAAGTTGTTAGAACTTTCCATGGAATTTTTGTGGCATCTCAGAATTCATGGTCCGTGGTATTATTTCCCATTCACTTCACTTATGCACAATAAACAAACTATATTACATAAAACACCACCAATTTTACACAATATAGAGTCAAGTAACACAAGATTATGAATAAAAAATAAAATCCACTACATGACAGACCAAGATCCCGCCAAAAACTGAACAAGAATACTTACTTACGTTGTATATACAGTCGATGTGACGCTCGTAAGAAATATGTCTTTTGAAAAAAAAAAACTCTGTCATCTTTTAACCTTACATTTAATTATAATATTTATTATTTTCTTATTAAATGCGTTTTGTAAAAGATTACTGATTCAATGAATAACTTCGATTCAGTATAACACGTTGCTGAAAGTAGAGTAAATTTAATCAAATAAACGTAATTTGTGGCTCATTTTAGAGGTGGTAGAGCCACGCTGAAGCTATTACTGGTTTCAGCATGTATGGGTCAGTTCGGTGTAGTACCACCCTCTCACAGAAAACCGACGTGAAGCAACAGTGCTTGCATTGTTGCGTTTCGTTCGGTCAGTGAGAGCGCCGGATGTACCACCTTCACTTCCCTTACTCCCCCTCTCCCCCAAGACAGGTAGGCAACGCACTTGCAACTCCAATGGTGTTGCAAGTGTCTATGGACGGTGGTGATCACTTAACATCAGATGACGCACCTGTCCGTTTGCCTCCTATGATATAAAATCATTACTTGATTTCCTGTCAATAATACCGCTAAGCGCGCCAAAAAAGTTTTCACTTCAAAAAAATCAAAATTCAATCGCAGTGCTAGATACCGCGTCCATTAGTAAATCTAAACCATTCTTGAATCCACCTGAACACTCAAAAAAAATTGCATCAAAATCTGTCCAGACGTATAGGAGGGATTCAGTCACATACACACGTACAGAAGAGTTATATATATAAAGATTTATCATACTTCACATATTACTATAAATACGAGTATCTTTTTTATTAGAATCCTTGAAAGTTTCCTTACACAAATACTTTATAAGCTCTCTATTTAGATTATTTTCGATAATATTCTATTTGAATTAATTCCTGTGAATATCGGCACAAAAGTAGATTTCGCATAACGTTATCGAATTAACGTTTATAGCGCTTTTCTATTTATAATATATCGCTATTTATATTCTAACACATTTTTCAACATTATTATTTCATTTCTCTCTATAGCCACTTACTTCACAGGTAAAATATGTTCTACGGATAATTCGTGATGAACAAAAATGAGAAAAAATATAATTATTCGTATTCTTTCTTTTAAAATGTTCGTGTCTTGTACATACTATGTTGTATGATTTGACGAGTCTAGAACGCGTTAAGCATTTATTTTGACTACTGGACGAGCTACGGACGGCCTGTGTAACCAGCCCGAAACGTCGAATAATGAAAGAGCTTAACGCGTTTGCGAGACGATAGCATTTATAGCGAAACATTACTTTCAAAATAGGAAATTCATATTTCTAGTGGACATGTGGCAAACGAACATGTGGGTCACCTGATGTTAAGTGATCACCACCGTCCATGGACACTAACAACACCAGAGGAGTCGCAAGTGCGCTGCCACCTTTTAAGGGGAAGGGTTAGGGGAGGGAGAAGAAGAGGAGAGAGGAGAGGGGAGGGGAGGTGGGTCTCCAGCGCTCTCGCTTACCCAACGAAACACAACAATGCAAGCACTGTTACTTCACGTCGGTTTTCTATGAGAGGGTGGTACTACCCCGGACGAGCCGACCCATTCGTGCTGAAACCAGTAACAGTTTCAGCGTGGCTCTACCACCATTAAAATCACAGTGATTGAAGTTAGACCATAATAAGGGTTACGAAGTTTTTTCTTCGTGTGTTTATTACATAGATATTTTTATTGGTATTTCCTTTTGTTTTTCCAAATAGTAAAAACTATACTATAGTATACATTGATATACAAAAACCCAAGACCTAACGTCTCACAGCCGACACACAAGAATGAGTGCATAATTTTGGATTATGCGTCCTTGTAAAAACATCTTTAAATCATGCAGGTAAGCTTGAATTTGCGAAATCATAAGTTTATGGTATATCTATAACCACGTATGTATGTTGGGTAGTATTTGCGGAATGGTTTTGAGCGCTACTTTTATTCGAGACTGTGGACTGTGTGTCTTGCGTTTTTATATGTCAATGATGCTATAGTAAAAATATTGTAGGTAGGTTCTCGTAGGACGATTGTAGCTTTACGTAATCAGAGGCACTATTATTAGTTTTGGTTATGGCTCGTAAATAATCTATATTTATCATTCAAGAGTAGACATTTCATCATCTCTGTTATCGGTTGTGGTACGAAATACGTAATGAGTTAGGTTTCCAAGCAATTACCGAACCTAATCATATTAATATTACAAATGAGAAAGTTTATGTGAGATTGGATGGGAGTTTGATACATTTTTGACGTAAAAACTACTAAACAAATTTTACTATAATATTAATTATATGTTAGAAAAACAGATTATGGTTTATAAAGATATTATTTAATTTGCTTAAAATATAAGTTAAGTTGTAAAAAATCCCGTTATCAACAGCGCGAATATATCGTAAGATGTAAAAAAAAAATACAACCACAGAAGAAGTTTCAGGCAACCACTGATATATAATCTATAAACAGCAGTAATTACTGAGTTACATAGATATATCATCAATCATTGTACTCGTGCTACCACATAAATATCTCCACAAAAGCCACATACATAATAACAATTGAAAGTTTTACTAACGGGCAACGTTTCTTATATAACGCAACAAAGCGTTATGCAAGTTTTTCTGAAAATTCATTAAAAAATCAACCTGACCTCGTAAAGTGACACGTTAATACATTTTCCATTTTTTGACCACAACTATAATACATTATACAAACTATTTATTTGATTTTTGAAACTAGCTGCTGATAGAGATTTCTTTGCCGTGAAGATGATTTTGTTGTTTCATGAGAACTACATGTTTCAATATTTTATTTGAGTTAAAACGTGTGTTTCTTTTGTTTTCATAATTGTAAATCCTTAATCCTTACAACCCTGTAATCAGTTTTAATTCACCCTATTAAATTTTATCATTACTGCTTAGTCCAGTATATAACCCTTGCTAACGAATATAGAGTAGAAAAAGTGTACAAAAACGATTCTTATATTACCTTCACTTCCTATAATGACAACAAATGCCAGAACAGTAGCTTAAACTTATACTCCAAACGTTTAGTGTATTATAAAATGAAACGTTTACAAACTCGTACAAAGGTGGTTGATATTGTTCATATTGTTACATTAATCACGTATAGATTCGATGCAGTTTGGAATGCCAATAAACACTTCGTAGATACTGTCACTATTTATTTGGCCAGAGCTTCGCCTTACAATACTTCATATATAATAATGCGTAGATATCACCGACATCTTGCCTTTTAAAGGCCGATCTATGTAAGTCAAAGCGTAATTACTATTTACACATAATTCTGTTAAATAATTTAAGTAACACAAAAATAATAAAGTATGAACAAATTATTGTTATTTAAGCTATACATTTTATTTATAATTTTATATAATTATCCTTATTTATGTATCTCTAACGTGTTTACTAAATTGGCGACATCTTGCCTTTCATAGGCCGAACTATGAAGTCAAAGAATATACTATTTATTCATAATGATCAAACTAATTATTCATTCTATATAATGATATCAATTCTTATTAGATATCTTATTGATATCTTTAATATAGTGGCGCTAGTGTCAATGTGTCTCTCTAATATGGTGGCGCTAGTATCAATGTGTATCTAATATGTTGGCGCTAGTGTCAATGTAAATTTATAATATGTTGGCGCTAATATCAATGTTCCGGTCGTGTTGTAGTCTCGTCTCTTGAATGTGATGCAGCGGCACCGGAGGTGGGTGATAACAATATGCAAATCGTTACATGTTTTCATAGAATCTCCTGATTTTCTTCATAAAAATACCCTTCAGCGTCCCACGTATTGACAGTTGTTTATTTAATCGGCAAACTCATAATTTACCATTAGCGAGAACTAACATAGGTCAATATTGATTGCCCTTTATGTCGCATGGTTTTTTTCTAATAGTTTACGTTTCAAATTTGACGTTTTCTTTTGTGTTTCTTTGGCCTCAATTAGGAAAAAAATATTTCAATGCGAAATTAATTTTAATTTTTCTTTGTTTTAATGCTATAAAACATTTTCTCTTATTTTGTACGCGTTCTGTTCACATTTAGCACGTTTCATGACAATTTTGTTCAACGAACTCAGTTTTGTGGACCTTAAATAAATAAATAGTGCTTATAGAAAAGCGATATGTAACTTAGATATACTAAAACTGTCGTTAAAATCGATTCAGCTGTTTCGGAAATTATCTAAGACAAACCGCAGATTCTTCAAATTTTTTTAACATTCCCGTTCTTTATTCCCATGCAACGGAATTCATTCACTACTCGATCTAGTTAAAGCTTATCCACCCATCCTTAATATCACTATTAGCAAGTGTTAATGCCTACAGATAACATATCTATGTAGTTTGCCAGGCGCTATGACCCGAGGGTTGGGATTACTCAGTACCGGGACCGCTGCCTCGGAGGACCTCTACGCAATTAACTCTCGACATGTTTCAATTTACACTCACAAATACTCGCCCTCGCAACCACACTACTATACTCAAACGAATTAGAATATACGTATGTACTGAAGTGTGAATATTCCGTTTAATTATTCGAATATTTTTGAACATATTCTATATATATATCTTTCTATCTATATCTTACTCACTTAATTTTGTTGCAAGTTTGATGTATTAACAAATTTGCACCAAATTATTTGTTAAATTTCAAAGTTATATAACAAATCAAATATTGAAGATAGAAATTCGACTCAAAACAATTTTTTGTACCAAATTTAATAATAAATAAGGTTCATTCATTCGTTTAAAAAAAAAAATTATCGCAGTTTGCTGGACAAAAAAGTAATAAAAACCATGTTTCCCATGTTATTTATATGGAAAAACTTTAAGTTCGATGGAGAACCTCGTAGAATTGGAATTTTGAGCTCCGCTTTTAACAGGAGCTTTGTTGAGACATCTTCTGAGATACTTAGGGCTGAAAGCAAAAAAAAATCGTCCATTTTTTTTGGCACACCCTAATATATACGAGTATGTATAATTAATGTTACTAACACCAAGGATATGTGATTAAAGTTACGTAAACTTCGAATTCTATTCATACTTGAGTCAACGTTTCAGTACAACGAAACTCCGTATACCAGACAAAGGAAAATATACGTGAACATATATCCGTAAATCTTCTATATTCTATTCTATTCTATTATATTATTTCTATACTATAATAAGACCGTAGCAAGGCCAAATATGTACATTAAATATTTTTTCAAAATTATAATCGGGGTAGACTTTGTTATCGATATAGAAGCCAAAAATAATCTCTTTACAATTTTTGTCTGTCCGTCTATCTGTCCCTGTGAACACGCATCACGCTGAAAGTACTGAACTAATTTTGACGAAACTTAGCACAGTGATAACTAATATCATAAAGTAGCATCTAGGATACTTGTTATCCTATAAAACGCAAGGGGTTTTCGGGACTAAAGTTAAACATTTGTAGTTAATGAAATTGTTGACGGTGAAATTTTCTTTGTGTTATAGCAGACAGATTAGCTAAAAAAAATATAAGCTATATTCCATTTCTCAATCCATTTTTTCATATTGTATTACCTCATGGGGTGGCGCTTGTAAAACCAACTTATTGCAACTTGAACGAGCGCAGAGAGCAGTATTGAAAGTCATGAGTAACAAGCCTATACTTTATCCAACATGCCAACTGTATACAGAGTGCACAGTCATGACGATTAGGCAACTTTTTGTGTTCCATGCTACTATTGCGAAACATAGTAATCTATCATATAACCCCACTATTCTTAACAGACGTAGAAAACATGAGGTTTGTAAGATATACCCCTACCGAACATCGCTATCAGCTAGACAATTCACTGTACTGGGTCCTCGTATTTATAATTTTTTAAATATTCTTCTTAATATATATCCGAACCCCATCCCTATAGTAAAAAAGAAAGTACAAGACTGGCTTCTTCAATGTAACTACGAGGATACCGAGAATATTCTAACACCCCTTTATAATAAATAAACTGATTGATTTATTACCTTTTAATACTCAATTTACCCGATGCTCAATATCTATGCACTATTTTACGCCCCCTTGTCGTAGTCACGCGGCCATTAAATCATTATTATATACATACCCACATATTTAAATACACACACTCATCCACACGCGCACACACACACACACACACACTTACACACATACTCACACACACACAACACACACATACTCACATGCTCACGAGTGACCCTCTTTACTAAACCTTTTCATAAAATTAGTGGAGTTTGCGCTGGCGTTTGTGATACAGTCTCAAGACTAGTACGGACGTCAACGTGTACTTAAATTGGCGCCGTCAGTGACATTTTAAAATTTGTAAATAATTTATGTAAAACTTTTTGCACAATAAATTAAATTATTATTATTATTATTATTATCTCCTTATGCTTCTTAAAAAAAACAGAAAAGAAACACGATCGCTAGTTTCCGGAACAGACGTCTTGGGTCCGTTGTTATATACTTTATAATTGAGTTACGGCAATATGACATACGTTTGCGTAATTTAAGCATACATTTGCTATAATTGTAATCATTCGTTCAAAATATTGTGATTTAGAACTTCACAATGTACTGAATGTACACTATATACCTTAAAGATACTAGAGATTCATAAAATTATAATTAAAATTATAATAATAATTTTTAAACTGAACTTTATGTCTCGACGAAGGCATTGCTTTCATCTTCACGAAAGTTATGTAAAGTTGGTATTATCTATATTAATTAATGTATAGCCTCTATCTGTACACGTCGTTCTAGACGAAATGGTTGTATTTGATAAGTAAAAGTTGAAGGAATCTTTTACTTATAAACTATGTACGCGCCTTTAACTTTTAAGTCTACTTACCTAACTGTACATGTTACTTTGTAATAACAAATATTTAGCTATGAATTATTTGAAGTATTTTTATTAAATAATTAATATATTAAACTACGCCACAATTCAATATATTAATAAGTCATGGTTTGTCAAGTGGTCTGACATTTGAGTTTTTTTAATTATTTGCCTACATTTATTAATTCAAATTAGTAACGACAATATCGACTGAGAGTTAAAGAAAACATCGTAGGAAAATCTGACCTGGGAAGTGGAAATTGTTTTTATACACATGAGAAACATAAGAAACTGGATTTCTCAGCGTCGATTGAAAATACGTTGTGAAGTAGTGTGGTTATTAGAATCGTACCTTTCCTCAGGATAAGACTTTTAGCCCAACAGTGGGCCTTCCACAGGGTTAACATTATTATGTATATGTTAATAATATAAAACAGTTAGGAACACCTTCCTCTGTTTCTCAGCCAATTTTCTTTATTCTTTTCTTGTTTAGTAGTTATTAACAAGCTTTGGTGTTATCAATAAAAAAAATGGTAAAGATATTTTTCTCTATGATCGTAGGGTGAAGTCGAGGACGAACACTCGTTTATATAAAAATAGGCGAAGATAAAACAATTCCGTAATTTTTTCTCCGCTGTTTGTCAACTGGTTTTCTTTATCTATATTTTCCATACCATCTAGAAATCAAAGCGTTTATTTCAGTATTTTATCAATATATCACGCTTCTTGTCTCTACAATCTACACTATTTTTGCAACACTCAATACAATTTTTAGCATTTAGAAAAAACAAAAAAAAAATATATTGTTAGCAATTTATAAAAACAATTATTGATTATTAAAAACAGAACTGGCCAATTTAGATATAAACTGTCAAGAATAAATTCTAACAATTAATCACATGTTAAATAACCGACACGAGTTCGGACAGAGCTATCGCACGATATGACGGCCACCGAAAGAGTGAGTCAACACGGTAAGCGCCGCTCATTATATGGGCCGCCGCAGTATAACTACCCGACATATTCATTTATTTCCAACAATATAATCTATACTAATATTATAAAGAGGTAAAGTTTGTGAGTTTGTGACGTAGTAGGGGGTAATCCAAGGAACTCCTGGTCCGATTTGTCCCACTGGTCCGAACCGGTCTTTCAGTGTTAGAGGGCTCATTTATCGAGAAAGGCTGTATGTTATATATAATCACGCTAAAATCAATAGGAGGTGAGCACCAATGAAGAATGTTTCAAAATCGGATTTTTTTTCTATTGAGAGCTTCCGCTGCGTGTTAACGTCAGTTCAAAGTAACTAATCACCGTGGACGAACTATACATATTAACACCTGAAGAAAAGTCTTTATACCCATTATTGTGTTCGAATTTCGATCACTGTGCGATAATCAATTATTATTATATACATTTAATATCAAAAGTCACTTCTTTGTAATAACAAAACTAATTAATAATGCTACACTTTTCATTACACCTTAGCAAAGTGTAAAATATTGCTTAAATTACTTTCTTAAAAAACCTTTCTCCAAATTATATATTAGAATAAAAGCCTGAAAGGGCAACCAGCAAAATGATTATAAGAATATTATTATGCTCTTACAAAACGACGTTAGTATTCGTGTCCGCGAAAAAGAATGTCTTCTGAGATAACGCGAAATAATCTTCACAAGAAAAATGGTGTTTTCATTTTATATCTGTATTACACTTCTTTTACGTGCCTTGTATTTGGTAAAACATTGCTTTTATAACTGTATCTTCTACATTTCAATAGTTAATCCAAGTATATATTCTAAGTGATATTAAGGAAATTTTAACATACATTGAAATAGATTAGGTAATAATGTATTATCAGTTTAATTTTATTTTTATATTTTATAGGTTAGACCACATCTCATCTGATGTTCAATGACACCGTGGTCTAAGAAGGTAAACACGCTAAGCCCAAAGGTGCTTGGCGACAGATTTTCAACGTGTTGGTATTTCTCGATAAATGAGCCCTCTAACACTGAAAGACGGGTTCGGACCCGTTCGGACTGGTTTGGACCAATCGGACAAATCGGACCAGTAGTCCCTTAGATTACTTACCTCCTACAACCTCACAAACTCACAAACTTTACCTCTTAAAATATTAGTATAGATTATATATATTTCTTTTTGTTTTTTCTAAATGCAAAAAATTGTATTGAGTGTTGCAAAAATAGTGTAGATTGTAGACACAAGAAGCGTGATACATTGATAAAATATTGAAATAAACGCTTCGACTTCTCGATGGTATGAAAAATATAGATAAAAAAAATCAGTTGACAAACAGCGGAGATAAAATTACGGAATTGTTTTATCTTCGCCTATTTTTATATAAACGAGTGTTCGTCCTCGACTTCGACCTACGATCATAGAGAAAAAAAATCTGTACCAATTTTTTTATTGATAACACCAAAGCTTGTTAATAATTACTAAACAAGAAAAGAATAAAGAAAATCGGCTGAGAAACAGAGGAGGATGTTCCTAACTGTTTTATAATATTAACATATACATAATAATGTTAACCCTGTGGAAGTCCGACTGTTGGGCTAAAAGTCTTATCCTGAGGAAAGGTACGATCCTAATAACCACACTACTTCACGACCTATTTTCAATCGACGCTGAGAAATCCAGTTTCTTATTTTTCTCTGTATAAAAACAATTTCCACTTCCCAAGTCAGATTTTCCTACGATGTTTATTCTTTCACTCTCAGTCGATATTATCGTTACTATTATCGTAATAGTATCGTATTTGAATTAATAAGTGTAGACAAATAAAAAAAAATCAAATGTCAGACCACATGACAACCATGACTTAATATATTGATTTGTGGCGTAGTTTAATATATTAATTATTTAATAAAAATACTTTAAATAATTCATAGTTAAAAAATTGTTACTGAACAGTAACATGTAAAGTTAGGTAAGTAGATTTAAAAGTTAAAGGGCGCGTACATAGTTTATAAGTAAAAGATTCCTTCGCCTTTTACTTATTATATACAACCATTTCGTCTAGAACGACGTGTACAGATAGAGGCTATACATTAATTATTATATATACTTTGTGTAATTTATGTAAAGTTATGAACTATCTTTCGTAAAGATGAAAACAATGTCTTCGTCGAGACGTAATGTTTAATTTAAAAACTAGCGTAGCTAGCCAGGCGGAGTAAGAAAAAACTCTACCGGCATGTTTCATCACGGGAAGCTCCGACTTAATGCAAGGATTCGAAACTACGTCCATTAACGTTATGTCCAAACTAGCTGTCAACAAAGTCATCATCGCTCCAAAACATCCTTAAAATAATCCATTAGGAAAAATTGATTTAGACCGTACAAAATTTTGAAAAGTAACTATTATATATTTTAAATGTATATACACCGCATAATGTCCATACTTTGTTAACATAGAGTGACAACGGCTGGAATAACACGACACGGAGTAATCCACATGAGAATACCAATGCTTTCACTTTATTTTCACTTGTTTTTGCTCATTCCCACGAATGCTCCAGAGGGACAAATGAATGCGACTGGGACCTTTACCTTATTTAAAGGTCGGTCTCCATGAAAAGCCTTCGCACATACATTTCATTTGCGAAGTATTTGTGGAATCTTATATTTTAAATTTAACTAAATTATATTACGAATAAGTAAACTGGGATACGTTATTTCATATTAAATCCATTTTTTTTATATCATAGGGGGCAAACGGACAGGTGGTTCACCTGGTGTTAAGTGATCACCACCGTCTACAGACAATCGCAACACCAGGGAAGTCGCAAGTGCGTTGCCAACCTGTCTTGAGGGAGAAGGGGAGTAAGGGAAGGGGGAAGGGGAGGGGAGGTGGGCCTCCGTCGTTCTCAGTGACCGAACGAACCCCAACTATGCGAGCACTGTTACATCATGTCGGTTTTCTGTGAAATCGTTATCATAAACGATAAAATTGAAAAAGTCTATATTTTATATAAAAATTAGCCTACATATACTGAATTATTTTATATCGCTGTCGTATATTTATCAGCATCAAAAATAAAATATATGAGCAATATAATGTAAAACAAAAATAAAAAGAAATTGAATTATGCGATAAAACAGTTTATCAATCAAATAAGCAATCATCTGTCAATGTCTTTTCAAACGGTGAAATTTGAAAAAATATGTAGAGAATTATTATAAACAAAAAATTATATAGACGTTAGATGTAAAAAGCTAACAAGAAGCGATAAAATTAGACGTTAGATGTAAAGAGCTAACAAGAAGCGATAAAATTAGACGTTAGATGTAAAGAGGGGTCTGAACTAAAACAAGAAGCAATAAAATTACAAATGAATGTAACAAAGGCAGTTTGAAAATAGTACAAATTAGAAATAAATTGAAGAACAACGGGTTGGTATTATGTACATACCACGAAGAGAGAAGAAAAGACATATAACTAAAAAAATGTTAAACATGAAGTTAGATGGACACAAAAGTAGAAGGACATCGAAGAAAGTGTGGACAAATTTTGTGAGAGAAGATATATGTATAAGAAATATGAATACAGAAATGACAGTTGATAAAAGAAGTAGAAAATCGTGTTGTATCGACCCTTTTTTTATTTTTTATTTACGTGGGGAAATCCTTTATGAATTCGCCACCCTCTTGGGGCAGAGAGTGGGTTATGTCCGACTCGCACGGACTAAAACCCCCCGGTGTACCGTCCGCCGCATGGTAGGGGCGGCCAGGGATCGAACTTGCTGTCTTCCTGAGATACCACCTCTGCGGCAGCCTGGCGAGTGAACGCCAGGCTTCGTCCTAATATAGAGAGACTACTGGGTACACAACCAGTCGTCTCCCCTCGTCAACCTCACCTGTGCAATGAGAAGATGGGTCCCGCGCACTATCCCCTCGGGCTAGGTTCGATGTTGTACCGACCCTACGTAAATGCTAAAAGAAGAAGCGATCAAAACCGCAAACATCTTATCACAGAGAAATGAGTTTGAGCATAAGTATCAAGAATTAGTGATTTGAGACTCGTACTTTTTTAAAAGCACGAATACCCGTGCGTTCACTCAAATTAGTTTAAGACATTACTAAAACAATAAAATGTAAAAATACTAGTATATATTGTCATGTAATTTATCATTTTATTAAACACAATTACAAATAAGAAAGCCTGGTCAGTCATTGTTGAATTTAGTATTGTTAGTTTCATTGTATAAACTAAGGACAAATATAACCGAGGTTAGGGCAAGCACAGTTCACAAATAACAAAGCCTCCGCAGCTTGTGGAACTCCGCATAACTCAAATTTTGATTGAGTGAACTCCCCAGCCAGACTGAACAATAACTTTGATTCTATTTGAACTAGTTAATAATAACGACTGCCTTACACTCAGTAGGTATTACTGGAGACAATGTCAAAACAGTTTATACCGATTTAGTTGTAATCTATTCGATCAAAAACTCATCTATGTAGTACGTACAACGTTGTAGTATTTTACATTAAGTATCGAATTTCCATTATCACTTCGTACATTAAAAAGAGATTACCAAGTTCATAATGTATCTACCAAAATTGATTTACGTATACGCATGTTAATATCCAGGGAATAATAACGGGAACTGACCGTACATTCGTAGCCAGAAAGTCGGTGACTAAATTTGATAATAAATTAATAAATAATAGTTCCCAAGGTAATATTTTATTATACCTTACAACGGTGTAGGTGTGATCACGATGCAGGTTTGTAACGATACATGATAGCATCGTAGCGTCATTAAGCTGAAAGTATCAGGGAAAGTAATGCAAAGGAATTTTGCAAGAACCCGTCTTCATTCGGAGCATTATATCACAAGATATCAGAAAATAAGAGTTGTGACAACGTGCTCAGCACTTCGTCGGGAACGTCTCGATACACAATTTAGACTAAGTAAGTCATCATGTTTTTACTGTAAGTTTAATAATCGAAAAAATTAAACTTTGTTATCGAGTTTCAAAACTTGTTATAAACTAAAATTTTCACGTAATAGGACATCTTTCAAAACAAAATTTGTTAAAGATAATACAATATGTTCTTGTTCTGTTTTATACATAATTAGCTTGTTACTATAAAATATCATGTGAATTTAAACGATTATCAGTTTATTTTGTAGGTGGTAAAGATACGCTGAAGCTATTATTGGTTTCAGCATGAATGGGTCAGCTCGTCCGGGGTACCACCCTCTCATAGACAACCGACGTGAAGTAACAGTGCTTGCATTGTTGCGTTTCGATCCGTCAGCGAGAGCGCCGGATACCCCACCTCCCCTCCCCCTCCCCCAATCACAGTGTGGCAACGCACTTGCGACTCTTCTGGTGTTGCAAGTATATATGGACGGTGGGGATCACTTAACATCAGGTGACCCAACCGTTCGTTTGCCTGCTATGACATAAAAAAGAAGTTTATACAACATCCACAGTTTTTTCTTACTATTCCTTAATACAATATTATAAATACGAATGCGAGTTTGTTTGTTACGCTTTCACGCTTTAACTACTTAATCGACTAACATGAAACTATACATACACATCGTCAGAGGTACAGGAATGAACATAGTGTACCTTTGACCCAGAAAAAAGGTATTGCTCTCGAGTAATAGGTCAAATTTACATTAAAGCGAACGAAGTCGCAAGCAAAATCTAGTAACTTAGATATTAAAGTCATCATATACGCATAAGTATATATAGGAACATTGATATACAAAAACCCAAGATGCACACTTAATGTCTCACAGACGGCACACAAAAAAGAGTGCATAATGCAAAATTATTTCTAACAGTCTCGCGTCACTTGCGTTCCTGTAAAACAACTTTAACTCATTCAGGTAAAGTTGAATTTGCAAAATTATAAGTTTATCGCATAACTATAACCAATATATATATATAGAGGAGTTTTTCCAATCGGTAGTGAGCTCTACTTTTATTCGAGACTGGGCGTCTTGGGTTTTTATATGTCAATGTATAGAAATTATTAAGTATGTTATTTTAGCTAACGAAATATGTTTATAGATCTCAAAGTTTGCTTATAAAATATACATATTTATGTTGCGAAATCGAACAAATGTTAAATCAATTGACAATGCTTCAATCAACAAAGCCTTGTTAGTATGACAGCTGAACGCATCGAGAATTCGAGCTCGACATTTGAGACAACCGAAATAGGTAAGATATTCAACAGCTATCACTGTCGTAAGCTGGCCGCAATTTAATTTTAAAGTTTGTAAGGTAAAGTATCGCTAGGGGTCGTTGTGAATTTGCATATTTGTGCGTTTAAACTGGGCTTCTCCAGAGGTTTAGGTGAGTGATTGAATTATTAACTGACTGGCACTCGGCCCACCGGCACTTCGGACGTGAGTTGTGTTCAGACGCGAATCTGCATTAACTCACATTGTTATAATTAGTCTGTCAGTAGATATAGAGATGTTAATAATGGGCGCACATTGACTAGGCAATGTAAATACTAATCCATATTGATATAATTGTTTAGCAAGGGAATTAGGGATTTTTTCGGCAAAGATATTTCACAGGTTGTATATAATAAACCTGTTATATTTTTGGCTTATTTGTATAATATCATGGCAGAGTATATTACGACTGCTACAAGTATCAATCAATCAATAAAAGTATCAACGCGTTATATCCTAAGCCTCGTCCTCACTTTACATCTGGTGTGACTGAGGTAAAGCGTCGCACAGTGTATTATAAAAAAAAAGATACTGGTGTATATGTATATTACTTATTTATTTTTTAGTTATTTGGTCGTAATTGGATAAAGGCATTTGAAATAAGTTATCCGAAGTTACCAGCAGTGCATAAAGCAATCAATCAATAAAAGTATCAACGCGTTATATCCTAAGCCTCGTCCTCACTTTACATCTGGTGTGACTGAGGTAAAGCGTCGCACAGTGTATTATAAAAAAAAGATACTGGTGTATATGTATATTACTTATTTATTTTTTAGTTATTTGGTCGTAATTGGATAAAGGCATTTGAAATAAGTTATCCGAAGTTACCAGCAGTGCATAAAGCAAAATGTAATATTTACAAGTAGCAGTGATGTACGCGAAAATGTATTTGTACATTTTCCAGAAGGATCAATAAGTAGTCGCGTATATTCCAATTTTTTTTCGGAATGTAGTTACGGTAAATAACAAAGATACAGCTAAACATATTGTTACTGGTAAAGAAAACATTAAATTTATTACGATATGGGGTTGATGATATTATAGTGAAACAGGAACAATGTACTCAAATAAAATATAATGAGGGTTTGAATAAAAACTTTGCTACAGGAAATAACGTGTCTAGTAGAACATTTAAAATTAAATTAAACCAACTTACATCGCCATCTATGTTATTATCGCAGAAACAGTGCGATTGTTATAAAAAATATAACACTCAGACGCTATTAGCTACACAAAAACAATCACAAAATTTTCTGTCAAATACGTTCAACAAATATTCGCGGTAAAAGGTCTCGTAAAGCAAATGTAGATGCGGGTCCGAATGTAATCATACTCGTTTACCCTATAAATGTTAAGAAATTTTAATAAAATAAATTTGTTTGTTTTAGTATATAACAATGTGTGACTACTTGTTTTTTTTTTTTTGGTTTATTTCCTTGCGTTCTGAGAAAGTTGTTACGTTTGCTTTAATTATTGTTCAACTATAAATGTGGTGATGTACTTTTTCTTCTTTTGTTTATAAATGTAAGTTAAATTTGATTATATATATATATATATATATATTATAACATTCCTTGTAATTATTATTTTGTAAACAGGGAGGGAAGAATGGTATATATGTATATTACTACAAATGTCGGTAGCAATAAAAAACATGATTCAGTCTCGAAATGGTGTGTTTCATTGCGCGGCGCCTCCGGTTATTTAAATTAAATATAATCCAGATACAGAAAAATGAAAGAGGTGGAATTGACACCTCTCTCTGTGTGTCAACTAAAAACGAGTGTAATGTCAACGTAATTTGAGAATATGTTTGTTAAAATGATAAACCAGATTGAGTTTTTTGCCTGTTCTTCTTGATGACTGGGGTTTCCGAACTAGTGTTAGTTTTGACGTTCATAAGCGCCCTTAGGGTATATTGAATACAGTACTTATGATTTTAAGTTTGAAGAATAATTATAATCAAACCCCCAATCAAACAGTTCCCCAACCTAATGTATAATAAATAGGTGCATTAATTGTGTGAACTATAATTTACAGCTATTTTGTATTCATAATTTTCATATGATAACTAGCAGCTATACAGCTGTAATTTGACATATTATTTTTATTTCAATATGAAGAATTCATAAATATTATATGGGTCATTATTTTTCATTTCTTATAAAATGTAGGAGTGGTGCTTGAAATATTCCATATATTTCTAATATTTTACGATATTAAAATGTTCCATTTTTATTTTATTAAATACTAGCTGTTACCCGCGGCTCCGCACGCGCTTTTTAAAAATGTAATATAGAAATGTAAAATTGTGAGTGGGTGAGTACATTACAGAAACGCTTCTTCAAAAACATTTGTAACTTCGACACGAACGCCATCTACTGTAACATGTAACGTGTACTATAAATATATGAATACTAATAGTATATCGAATGGGATGGGATTTATCATCAGCAACATACCTGGAACTTAAACCTACTATATACCAAACTCAGTGCTCACTAACACTATATAAGAAAGTAATGAAAATTATAAGCTATACATTATCGAACAATATATCTTAAATCTTTTATTATATAGATATAATATGCCCGTATTGTCGATATACTTAAGTTATTCTTATACGTTGCTATAAACGCTGAGTTATGTAGCAGCAAACGCGGTAAATAAAACAGTATGGCCGCCAAATTGACCAAAAAGATGATATAATTCATATTACATACAAATATATGACTTTCAATTAGGTATATTAATTATTATTTGAGTCCAGTAAGGTACACGTCTCACGCGGTTGTAACATATTTTTGTTCAATTCCACACGAACAAATGTACAGGTAGCAGTTAATCACTACATAGTGTACCAATTCAAATAAAAAGAATCATTAAAATCGGTTCAAAATTGATGAAAATATCGATTAATATACATAAAAAAAAATACATACAACCGAACATAGTAACCTCCTCCTTTTTCGAAGTCCTCTGTCAGTTTATCTGTTCGCGATAAAGTCTATCATTACTAAAACTATCATTTTCATGCCCTTTTCACGTCTTCCGAGCCCGCTAGTTATCTGCCCGTAAAAGCCCCGTGAAAGTCGGTCCAACCAATTAGAAGATAGTAGGATATTGCGGACAAAGTCTTGAGAAAATGGATTAATTCCTTCGCCTTTGAACTATTTGAATAGGAAAAAAAAAAACTTTGAAACTGTTAGCTTTGATACTTACTACATAACTTCAGAATTGGCAGTATGGATTAATTCCTTCGCCTTTGAACTATTTGAATAGGAAAAAAAAAAACTTTGAAACTGTTAGCTTTGATACTTACTACATAACTTCAGAATTGGCAGTATGGATTAATTCCTTCGCCTATGAACTATTTGAATAGGAAAAAAAAAAACTTTGAAACTGTTAGCTTTGATACTTACTACATAACTTCAGAATTGGCAGTATGGATTAATTCCTTCGCCTATGAACTATTTGAATAGGAAAAAAAAAACTTTGAAACTGTTAGCTTTGATACTTACTACATAACTTCAGAATTGGCAGTATGGATTAATTCCTTCGCCTATGAACTATTTGAATAGGAAAAAAAAAACTTTGAAACTGTTAGCTTTGATACTTACTACATAACTTCAGAATTGGCAGTATGGATTAATTCCTTCGCCTATGAACTATTTGAATAGGAAAAAAAAAACTTTGAAACTGTTAGCTTTGATACTTACTACATAACTTCAGAATTGGCAGTATGGATTAATTCCTTCGCCTATGAACTATTTGAATAGGAAAAAAAAAACTTTGAAACTGTTAGCTTTGATACTTACTACATAACTTCAGAATTGGCAGTATGGATTAATTCCTTCGCCTTTGAACTATTTGAATAGGAAAAAAAACTTTGAAAATGTTAGCTTTGATACTTACTACATAACTTCAGAATTGGCAGTATGAATTAATTCCTTCGCCTTTGAACTATTTGAATAGGAAAAAAAAAACTTTGAAAATGTTAGCTTTGATACTTACTACATAACTTCAGAATTGGCAGTATGGATTAATTCCTTCGCCTATGAACTATTTGAATAGGAAAAAAAAAACTTTGAAAATGTTAGCTTTGATACTTACTACATAACTTCAGAATTGGCAGTATGGATTAATTCCTTCGCCTATGAACTATTTGAATAGGAAAAAAAAAACTTTGAAAATGTTAGCTTTGATACTTACTACATAACTTCAGAATTGGCAGTATGGATTAATTCCTTCGCCTATGAACTATTTGAATAGGAAAAAAAAAACTTTGAAAATGTTAGCTTTGATACTTACTACATAACTTCAGAATTGGCAGTATGGATTAATTCCTTCGCCTATGAACTATTTGAATAGGAAAAAAAACTTTGAAAATGTTAGCTTTGATACTTACTACATAACTTCAGAATTGGCAGTATGGATTAATTCCTTCGCCTATGAACTATTTGAATAGGAAAAAAAACTTTGAAAATGTTAGCTTTGATACTTACCACATAACTTCAGAATTGGCAGTATGGATTAATTCCTTCGCCTGTCCTATTGGACGAATATTATTACTACTACTTAACACGTTACCATGGCAACGTATATAATAATAACGTAATCGCTCAAAAGCAAAAAAAGTGCCCGATTTTGAAACATTCTTCATTGGTGCTCTGCTTCTATTGGCCTTAGCGTGATGATATATAGCCTATAGCCTTCCTCGATAAATGAACTATCTAAAACCGAAAGACTTTCTCAAATCAGACTGGTAGTTCCTGAGATCATAGCGTTCAAACAAACAAACAAACAAACAAACAAACAAACAAACAAACAAACAAACAAACAAACAAACAAACAAACAAACAAACAAACAAACAAACAAACAAACAAACAAACAAACAAACAAACAAACAAACAAACAAACAAACAAACAAACAAACAAACAAACAAACAAACAAACAAACAAACAAACAAACAAACAAACAAACAAACAAACAAACAAACAAACAAACAAACAAACAAACAAACAAACAAACAAACAAACAAACAAACAAACAAACAAACAAACAAACAAACAAACAAACAAACAAACAAACAAACAAACAAACAAACAAACAAACAAACAAACAAACAAACAAACAAACAAACAAACAAACAAACAAACAAACAAACAAACAAACAAACAAACAAACAAACAAACAAACAAACAAACAAACAAACAAACAAACAAACAAACAAACAAACAAACAAACAAACAAACAAACAAACAAACAAACTCTTCAGCTTTATATATTAGTATAGATTAGTATAGATATGTGTATATGCTCTTCATTACAATATAACCAATACGAAAGGCTAATGAGGAAGGAAATATTTCATCATAACTTTGACGATAATCGTGTAGGTGTTACACAAAGTATTCGAAATAGAAAACATATTATTTGATATTTATATAACTAGTGGTCGCCTAATGAGATTCGACCATAATTCATTTTGACATTCAATAACATCAAAGAGAATAATAATTATTTCAGTGGTATATAAATTTACTAAGGATAACTTATTGAACAATCAATTATTAATGTATATTATAAATTTAACCTACAATTTGACTAGATAATTTCAAAGTAGGATGAAAAAAAGTAATTGGAACTTAAACGTCTTTTTCATTTACATGTGTGTCATTCAAGCAATAATGTGTGTAATCTTTTTTAATTTAATGTATTTTTTTTAAATAGTTCGTGGAGTCCCTCCGCGCGGTAGAAGTGAAACTTCGTAATATGGAAATGAAAATAGGAAGTGGTAGAAATTGATTTTTAGTGAAATCATATTATTTCTCTAAGACAAACTTTATTAACATTGCTTACATACACTTATATATGCTTAATTCACAATTGATCGCATCTCTTAATTATCATTTTCGAGTGGAGAAATATCCAAATCTATAACATTTACAATGGGCTTATGATAACTAAAGTAAGATACGAAATGTCTGATTGTTTTTCTCGCTCTGTCTCTTTCTATTCCCCCTCCCCAGGAGCGTTGAACGTATAACGCAATAGTGCTTTCATACCCCCTCCATGGTAGTGTTAAACGTTTAACGCAACCTTGTTGGAAGTCGCATTAGAAGTTTCACTTCAAAAATACGTTTATGTATTTCTCCTTCACATAAACTTTGACTATGCCAAGTTTCACGTTCATCCGTTTGCGGAATTCGCTTAAAAAGGGGTACAAAGTTTTATCTTCACGTATTAATATATAGATAGGATGAATATCGAAAGTTAGTTTTTAATAAATGCCTCTTGAAATAATAAGAGTAAATTAATCCATAATTTAATTCAAACCCATTGAATAAATTTGTTATACTAACTAATATTGTAGATCAGGCTCATAAAACTCGTAATAACTGAAACGGTTTACTAGTAAATTCGATTTAAAAAAACTTATATCATTTTCTGTATTATCTCGGCGAAATCGTTTTGTAAAAAGTTTGTCAGGGGATTTAAACATGAATCTCAGTTTAATAACAAAACAATCTGGAGGGAGTCAGTGCCGGTCTGTTACCAATAAAATTACTTAGTATATAGCTTTTTTATTATCCCTATAACACGGGTATTAGTCATCTGGGACAGTTAATGCGAATTCGATATTACAGAACTGGTGAAAAGTATAATTTCTATGACATAATACAAATTAAATAAAATGAGTAATGTTTTATATTATACAGATAATATAAATTAAATAAAAAGATGTTGATTTGAAACTACTTATGGAAAAGCATTTAAATTCTGATCCGCAACCTTTTTATGTGACGAAAACTGGTGGGGGTAAACACTGTGTCGGGTACAGTGGGAGCACTTACCTGCTAGTATTGGAGAACGCTGTTCTCGCTTTCTTTTTGCAGATTTCACATTAAAACCAAACTATTACAATAATGATCATACAATTTTATTTCTTGAGTGACGTACTCTATATCAACAGAGAATAAATCCCTATATTTCCTTGTAACTTTTATAATGTATAATATATGCAATTATGTTATATTTCCTTGTTCCAGATATGTTAATGTGTGCCGTGTATATGCCTCGTGGTTTAATTTAATATATTTCTCATATTTATTAAGTTACGTTGTTACTTTGAAAGTTGTGATGATACAAGTTGGAATCCGACACACCTCCTATCACGAGCCTGTTACCCGTCCTCGGTGAGGCGCGACGTCCCCCGTTGGGTGATAGGCCGCTTCGATAGGGGGTTGGCGGAAGAGGCGGCCATCATCCAGGCCTGGGCCTTTCCCCCCTGGACAGGCAGGATATCGACACGTCCGCTGCCCGTCTCCGTGATGCTGTCACGGAGGTATGCAACGCGTCGATGCCGCGGAGCGTACACCGCCCTGACAAAAAGGCGGTGTACTGGTGGCCGCACGAGCTTGCGGAGCTTCGTGCGGCCTGCTCCGTGGCACGGCAGCTGTTCGGGTGCAGCCGCCGGAGAAGGGTAAGGGACCTTGATTAGGAGGCCTGGCTGTATGGCGAATATAGGCGGAGGAGGAAGACACTGCTGCCATCAGCTGGGCCAAGGGGGAGGAATGGGAGGAACTCTCCAAACGCTGGAGACCGATCCATGGGAGCGCCCATACCGGGCGATCCGGAAGCAACTCCGGTGCCGGGCGCCCCCGGTGACGGAGACTCTCTAGCCGGAGGTGGAAGAGCTGTTTCCTGACCCTCCGGAGCAGCATCCTCTTCTCATGTCTGCGCCCCTCGCTTTTGTGGTGGAGGAGATCCACCAACCTCCCTTGTTTTTTATTAGCGTGGGGAAATCCTTTATGGATACACAATCCGACTCACACGGACTATAATCCCACGGTGTATAGACAGACCGTGATTGTTGGGGTGGCAAGGGATCGTACAATGCTAATAAACCTTGTAGAGCCGGAAGGTCACCGCCGGGCTCCTATCTATAAGAAGGTAGACTGGGTACACGCAGTATATGGCCGCGTATAAGTCATAAGAATATAGCCCCACGAAATGGGACTCGAACCGCCAGCGCCCGTTCAAGGTGAAGCCCAGGTACTTCATTTGGGTTCTCACCCTGATACGGGCGCCCTCCACCCTTATGTGGGCCTCAGGTGGTGGCCCTCGCCGAGGCCCGTAGAATTATAGGGCCTCGGTCTTCTCGAGGGCCACCCTGAGGCCGAACCTCCTTATACGCCTGACTACGAGGGTTGTGGCCATCGTGGCCAGGCGCATCAGCTGCCCCCATTCATCCCCCCCCCCCAGCTACCAGAATGTCGGGCGCGTAACAGACGAGGCGTGCTCCGTGTGGGAGCGCGCCGCGGAGCAGCCAGTCTTGGCCCATGTTCCACAGGAGCGACCCCAAGACCGACCCCTGTGGAACCCCTCTATCTGCCATCCTCCTGCACTGACGGTAGAAGAAGTGCGGAGAGCGGTTGAGTGCCTCCGCAGCAAGCGGACGGTGCCTGGGTCGGACGGTATCCCGGGTCGGGTGTTGGCACTCTTCGTGGACTACTTCGTGGGGTGGCTTTGGGAGCTGTTTGACCGCTGCCTTGGAGCTAGAATGTTGCCGAAGCCCTGGAAGACAGGGCGACTCTGTCTTATTCCTAAACTGAGTTGCCCTCTGGACTGCGCGTCCGCTTACCGGCCTATTGTCTTGTTGGATGACACCGAGAGGGTAGTTGCCTCCCGGGTCGACCGGCACCTGGTGGATGTGGGGCTGGATCTGTCGGACGCGAAATACGGCTTCCGGGCAGGGCGATCTACCTTGGACGCCCTGAGCCTCCTGAAGGCACTCTCGGCACGGGCGACCTCCCGGGATGAAAGACTGGCGACCACCTTGCCAGGCTGCCGCAGGGGCGGTTCCCAGTTTTTTTTTTTTTTTTTAACGTGGGGAAATCCCTTATGGATACGCCACCCTCCCGGGGGAGAGGGTGGGTTATGTCCGAGTCGCACGGACTAAAACCCCACGGTGTACCGACAGACCGTTTTGTGGGGGCGGCAAGGGAT
>MU158909.1:200561-211538 GCA_015888305.1 Antheraea pernyi | reverse complement strand
CCCCCGTTCCATCGCACGCACGTGTGGACGCTCCCCTGGTTGAGGAGGGACAGCCCTAACTGGGCTGCCCACTCCTCAACGGCCATGCCCCTCAGGTCCGTGACTGCCGCTCCCCAGGTCCTCGATTTAGCATTTAAATCCCCCATGAGGACCACGGGGAGCGGCGACAACCGTCTGACAGCTCCCTGCAGGGAGCCGAGGTACGCCTCGAACTCCTGAGTGAGTTCGAGGCGTACCTCGGCTCCCTGCAGGGAGCTGTCAGACGGTTGTCGCCGCTCCCCGTGGTCCTCATGGGGGATTTAAATGCTAAATCGAGGACCTGGGGAGCGGCAGTCACGGACCTGAGGGGCATGGCCGTTGAGGAGTGGGCAGCCCAGTTAGGGCTGTCCCAGGAAGTTGCAAGTGGTGTGCTCCATCACTGGTCCATAGCAACTTCCTCCTGACTGGCGGTGACCGCCTTCGGGGCTGTTCCCACTGCTGGGAAGTCCCTACCCTTCGTGGTGGGGGGCCGACAGTTGCGGCTCCCCATTACATGCCCCAAGGGCCTTCCCGCATCCGCGCATACGGCGCACGATCCCTGGCCGTTCCTACAATGCGGCGGATGGTACGCTGTGGAGTTTTAGGCCGTGCAAGTTATACATAACCCACTCTCTCCCCCGGGAGTGTGGGTATCCGTAGGGAGTTCCCCACGTTATTAAAAAAAAAAGTTGGAATCCGACATATTTCTATATTATAATCTTATTTACTAACAGCAATATTATAATTTACACTCATCCGGGAATATATTTTTTTAAATATTTCTGCAGACCACACTTAATTTCTGATTTTGTTTATTTTATTAATCAAATCAAATGTTAGCACCCACCTCCGGCGCCGCTGCATCACATTCAACAGACGAGAGTACAACACGACCGGAACATTGATATTAGCGCTACCATATTATAAATATATATCTACACTAGCGCCAACATATTAGAGATATACATTGATACTAGCGCCACCATATTAAAGATGCATAATTCGCCCATGAAAGGCTAGATGTCGCTGATCTACATGTCGACACAGATTAGTCAACACATGTGAGATATATAAATAAGGATAAATATATAAAATTGTTCTATAGCTTAAATAACATTAAATTGTTCATACTTTATTATTTATGTGTTACTTAAACTATTTTGCGGAATCATGTATAAATAGTAATCGCTTTGACTTATATAGACGGGCCTTTAAAAGGCAAGATGTCTGTGATATCTACGCACTTCTTATATACCAAGTTATTGTAAGGCGAAGCTCTGGCCAAATATATAGTGACAGTATACGAAGTATTTATTGCCATTCCTGACTGCGTCGACCCTATACGTGATTAGTGTAACACAAATCAAAAATCATTTTAAATATGGTTATAAAGGTATGTGCAATTTCTCTTTTAATCTCTTAAATACATCATCATCCCTTAAAAAATGCCAAAACAATTAAGTAACTATCTCTTAAAATAAATGAATTAGGACCAAAAACCTGTAAATAGAAGTAATCCAAGTGTATAAGATCTGTTTTAAAATCATTCTCATTACAAACAATTTCATACATTACATTATCATAGAAAGTATATATTTTTTTAAATTGATTTGAACACACCCGCGACATATCCTGGTACCACAGAAGAACCATCAAGTAAGTTATCCATTTATATACAGCGCAACTTGATATTAGACGTTTTTCGTACATCGACTGTTATTAAAAGCAACGGTATTCATATCAAAATTAAGTAAACTTTGCTTACAACTACGCATTACACGTACAATTTCATTGTAAATGAAATTGAATTATTAAATGCGTTTTGTAAAAGATTACTGATTCAATGAATAACTTCGATTCAGTATAAGACGTTGCTGAAAGTAGAGTAAATTTAATAAAATAACACGTAATTTGTGGCTCATTTTAGAGGTGGTAGAGCCACGCTGAAGATATTAATGGTTTCAGCATGAATGGGTCGGCTCGCCCAGGGTAGTACCACCATCTCACAGAAACAACGACGTAGTGCTTGCATTGTTGCGTTTCGTTGGGTCAGTGAGAGCGCCGGAGAACCACGTCCCTTCTCCTCTCCTCGTCGCCTCCCTCAAACACAGGCTGGCAACGCATTAGCAACTCCCCTGGTGTTGTTAGTGTCTATGGACGGCGGTGATCACTTAACACCAGATGACCCGCCTCTTAGTTTGCCTCCTATATGATATATAAAAAAAAAACATTTGTTGTTGTTATATATTATAAAGTATCTGTATAATACGATTATATATAATGTTTTACGCTCCCAGTATAGTTGGATTTTTTACTATACGGTTTAACCCAATACTACCGGCATATATATACTCTTGTAAATACACGATATACTAGTAATTAATAATATCAGCGGGCGCCCATTCGACCATATTTCAATGATTTTTTAAAGGGATAAATATTATAATAATAGTTGTATGTTATAATATCATTGTTGAATGTAGAATTGAAAATGGTAATTGGAACGTAAGAGTAAAATAATACATACAGTCGAGCATAGCAACCTCCTTCACAACCTTTTTTGAAGTCCTTTATTGACAGATGTCAAAATGTCTTTTTTATTTACATGTATGTATATGTTGTGTAAAATTGAAGCATTAGTGTGAGTAATGCATATTTTAATTAATTTAATGTACTTCTAATGCATTTTATATAAAATAAATAGGTTTCTGCACTTCTCCATATAAACTTTAACTATGCCAAATTTCACGTTCATCCGTTCGCCCAATTCCGTTAAAAAGGGGTACAAACTTTAGACTTCACGTATTAATATCTATGATATGAATGAATATAATTAATAATATATGAATGAGTAAATAAATCTTTATTATACATACAATAATATTATGACCCTAAAATAAAAACCTTCAGGATTAATTGCAAAAAATACGAAACAAAATTATATTAATTATGTGTTATTTCTGAGAATAAATAAAAGCAAGGCATAAAACCGTCAAATTACAAGCAATAAACCCATTATTAGATATGGAAAGATATCAAAAAGCCATAATAATGTAACGTCTAAAGTTGTTGTAAAATTTTATGTTACGACCCTGTTCTGCTAAAGCAAACTTTTGTGACGGCGATACCGCGAACTTTATGCTCCGTTCAGGTACCTACAAGAGCACCTAGCGACCTCTACATACGCTGTAGTATAAAACATCGGGCTGGTAATTTCCGACGTGATACATCGTTTCAATATAATGTTCATTTGTGTTATCCATTCTGTAGAGACTTCATCCTAATATTTTAGCTATCTTTGTGTTTTCCTTTCTATTTTTATTCCTTTTTTTTTGTAACATAAGTTAGGAATTCTGTTTTTTTTTTATTGTAGCATGGTAAAATGATATCACTATGCCTGGTGGTAAGGACAGTACAATCTAAAAACAATGGCAACCATCGAGTGACACACTATCCATCGCTGGTCGCCGCTGTCATGCCGGCCTGCGAATAGCTGGATATGCGCAGGCTGATCCCGAAACGCGACCTGCAGAAGCGGATCACTATGACGGGCTTTTTCGCCATATCCATGGAGGTTGCGATCCAGTCAGGCTGTAATACCCTACCACCCCGCTATCGCCATCGCCTCGTTCGTTATTCAGCAGGGTGCACCACGTGCAGCTGAGGTTGGCTTGGGTGTCTCAAGTCTTATGATGTTATTCGACACCCCTTAACACCCCTGATGGCTAATATTGAGGCAATAACATATATATACATTAAAAAGTAGAGAGTTCATTGATTTTGTACTTATTACGCGTATTAACGGTTAACATTTTATTTCAATTATTTATATTTGAATATTTTGTCTTATCGGAAAAAAATGTCGATAGTTTAACAGAAGTGAAATAATATTTATGGTTACAACTCTAACTCCCCAATTAATAATATAAAGTAATTTTATTACTGATGCTCTGCAAAAATTTACTCAATACTCATAGTTGAGAAATATAAAACTACAACCATATAAATTAATTGGTATTGCTGTATCGTGATACTGTTATATTTTTATAAAGTGTTCGAAGTAAAACTATTTATGATAAATATCAAATAACGCAAAAGTAGTCATTGAATGTTTTAAGAAAAAATAAATGAATGAAGTAAACTTCACCAATGAGGATTTTCTAATATTTAATAAATTAATATCTAATAATAAATTTCTAATATCTAATAAAAAGGTCATCAAATCAAAGGTAATCAAATTCATTTTTTTTTATTAAATCGAAGTGAAATCCCGTGATCGATAGATTCATTTTTAAGTATTTGAACTATTTGATTTCTTGAAACTTACAAATGAATTACAAATGATTGAATCAACAGTTTTTGAAAAATGAATATAGATGGCTATAATGACTATATAATATATAGTATAATATATAGTAGTATATATTATATGAATAATAAATCGTTATAAGTTGTTCTCAGTTTTTCAGCTATGTGATCATTTCTGTTTTCTAGGATATTGTAATTTGTATCATTAACTGCTTAATTAAATGAATACAGGTGGGCCCCCTGATGTTAAGCGATCACCGCCTTCAATAGACACTAGCAACACCACGGGTGTCGCAAGTGCGTTGCCAGCCTGTGTTTAAAGGGGAGGGGAGAGGGAAAGGAATGGGAGGGGTGCCTCCGGCGCTTCACTGACTGAACGAAACGCAACAATGGAAGCACTATTACTTCACGTCGGATTTCTGTGGGTCGGGTGGTAGTACTCCGGGCGAGCCGACCCATTCATGCTGAAACCAGTAATAGCTTCGGCGTGGCTCTACAGCCTACAAGAAATGGTTGTTGTTTTTGCGTAATGCTTATTTGTTTACACCTTGCGTTATTACCGGATGATTATTGTCACTGTCAATAATAATAATCGACAGCGGATAAATAACAATAGAATTATTATGTATTCATTATTCATTTCTGTAACAATTACCTCCTCAAGAAATCAATAGAAGATAGCAAAACTCAATGGATGTAGTTACATTAAAAAATTTCCGCTATTCAAATAAATACATTCATATATTAGAAAAATATCAAATAATGAATTAAAAATAGATGGACACTTCAATTTTTATTTATATAACAATAAATGTTGTGTACATAAAATTGTTATTCAGATGTTACAGAAGAATTTAATTACATTGTTATAATATAAAAATCATTTGAGAATACTCAAAACACTGACGAATTAATTATACCTGAAATATTACTATAATTAATATCACTCACTCTTAAAGATAAATAATTTGTCGAAGGTAAGTTCTTGAACAATTTTTAGGTAAAGCTATAATAGACAAATTATTTTTTTAATTACATGAATTATGATTATTACGTTTGACATTAATTAGAGGTTCAAAAGCCCTTTCATCAACATAAAACTTAATTGAAATATGGACTTTGAAACGCCACGTTAATTAAATTGGAAATTAGAAGATGAAAGCTTTTTGTTTTGACACTCTATAATTATGTACTAATTCTAGATTGAGATACGTCTATACCTTAAAAGATTTTATTAATTCCGTTTTTGTTTAAATTCAAATATGAACGCTAAAAAAAAGATTGTCAATTAAGAATTAAATAATCGAAGAAAAAGAAAACAATGTTTTTTTGTGTTATATAAACTTATTGTAAAATACATATATGTCATTAATCTTGTAAATAAAACGCTAAATATTTGTTATAACATATATATTTGAATATATGTTAAAAATTCAGTTTCTCGAATTTCGTAGGCAGCATTGGTGTTCGTTCAATGTTCATATTAAAAAGCATTTTTTAGCTAGTAACCTTTTTATATGCTAGCTTTTACTTACGTTACTTTCTTTAATCTCAAATTTTTTATATAAAGTAACCAATATCTGGTTATTATTAACTATTTTGTATAGTTCATAGGCTCCTGGACACTTTTAGTCTTTTAAAAATAGTGCCATAAATACTCACTTTGGCTAAATATCTATTCAGTGAGGCGAAAGGTGTCAAATCTTAGAGCACTCATGCCAATCTCACCTGCTCCCACTGCACTCTGGTGAATAATAAATACGAATTGAGCGATACAGTTCAGTGCGCTGCATTAGAACGACATGACCAACCCATCGTACCACGCGACTTTTAAATAAAATTTATCGCCGTATTTAGTTGCTTCTTTATTATTGTACATATTAGGCTATTGACTATAGGTACATATTTATTTTGCAATCAAATATTTCTTTACATTTCCATTTACAGTACCAATATCTAGAGTGATAATTGCTACATTTTTTTTACGCATATTTGACAGTCTCTTAAATCGCATAAGTTTATTTTAAATACATTTAAATCGAATTAAAGTAATTTCATAGTAAATATAGATCATAAATTAAAATCAGATTTAATCTATGTCACATGTCAATTTACATATTAATTTATTCCATGTTAATAAGATATTTTTCATAAAATTCCATAAAAGCCAAAAATAAATTGAAATAATCGTCGCGATCTATTCAGGTACAAAGGAAAAGGAACAGGAACAAAGGTATATGGTTTGCAATACAATTCATAACATAATAAATGCTATTAACATGTATAATTCCCACTTACATGCATTCATTCGTGAGAAAATATACGTATCCATACAGACATATACTTTCCTCCAAATACATAGGTGTCACAGAACTGAGCCTTAGAATCAATGATATTATAACTAAAAACCTATAGATACGATACCTACATGATATTTTGACAAAATAAATGAAACGATAACGCACACATACGTAAAGTAATTGTAAGTTGTAATAATTGTAACGCCACATTGTCTTAAATAAAATGTGAAAGTAAGATGGCATATTAACAATATCAATGGGTGACAAAGAAATAAATAGTTATATGTTGTTTATATACGGGCGGATTGACGGGGCAGCCGTCAAAACTAAGCTAGTTAGCCAAGTTTTAATAAAGTGCTGTCGAAGCGCGACGTATCTACTGCTTTTTGTTATAATATCATTGCTTAAACTACTATACTATATATATATATATATACGGTATTAGTGGGCGTCATTCGGGTAAAATGCGAGCACAAAACACAATGTAGACAGTTTCATGTATTTTAATTTAGATTCAACAATAGTTTTACACTATACAATGATATCGTTGTACAAATTAACAATTAAGACCGAGCAGCGAGTTCGGGGCACCGATCTTACTTTAATCACCGAATATAATAATACTCTCATCAACGATCCAACTCGATCTGTTGCTACCAAACGAATGTCCCATATAAACTGTCCACCTTCTAAAAGTAAAGATGGCGCCTCGACCACGCTCGAGGCATTAGCTCTGCTCTGATTGGTCATTACGTAAATTACTTTGTATGTAGCTTCTATTACATTATTATGGTTTTAAGCTATAGAAAAATGTATCAAATGAAATAGAATACAAATTAAGTATTTTCAAAGTAATAAAACTGTACGCCTCTTAAAGTAAATGTTGTCTCGACTCCGCTCGAGGCACATGGTCTGTTCTGATTGGTCGTTATGTGAATTACAATATTCTTAACTTTTATCAGATTATTAAGGCTTTTAAGTTATAGAAAAATGTTATAAATCAAATAAAATTAAATTAAGAATTTAGATGAAGACAAATAATATTATGTGTGCAAACAATAATCAACTCGACTTATAGCTTCCTCCGACATATATATATATCATTACATAGTATAAAACAAAGTCCCCTACCGCGTCTGTCTGTCTGTCTGTTCGCGATAAACTCAAAAACTACTGAACGGATTTTCAAGCGGTTTTCACCAGTGGATAAAGTGAAAGTGATTCATGAGGACCGTTTTGGTATATAATTACATTTCATTACAATTCATTTTGCTTATTATCGTAACATATACCACTTTATTGCAAAAGCATCAAATGGCAATACGTGTGTTAAATGATGCATAACAAATAAATAAAATTGTCGATTTTCATTAACTTCTACTCACAATGGAAGTAATTATACTTTTCTATTATAATTACAAGAGATATACCGAGCGACTGCTTAGTCACCATCATTATTTTTACAGAATAATCATTAGTCGATTCTCGTTCTAAATCAATTAAATAAATAGGTGCTTAAATATTTGACCTAATTATCTCGATAAACACAAAACTGATAAACACTCATTGTCAGCTGATTTACGCAAAAACGTACTGGTGTAATAAATGAATAACGCCCTGTCCCGCAGCCCGGCTCACTTCCCGCACCTCGACTCGTGCCCCGCTTCCCATTGTTCGACAGTGCGGCGTTCCTACGATAACCAGAATAGGTCCGTTCCCTCGGCGTGGAGCCCTTGAGTACGCTGCTCGCGCGATAAAGTGACACAAAATCTTACATCACTGCGACAACATTACACATATCACCTCCACACACGTGCACGCATACACGCTTACACATGCAAGTGGAAGGGTTTTATTTCAATTTAGCGATTTAAGAGATCAATTGATTGTGCTTTGAGTGGATTTTTAATGAGGACGCGGACTTAAGTACGAGAGAAAAGTAGATAAGTAAATGGACTTAATACATCCAGATGACTTTATTAATCACTGTTTTTTTAGATAAGGTTCCACACGGACGAAAACGCGGGCACAGCTAGTTTATTAATATAGTTTTACGCACACAAAGTTGTTGATAACAGAGTATATATAGATTGATTAATTTGCTTACCTTCTCTATAGTGTTCGCGATGTTGTCATCAATAGGACCGGAGTTACCAATACAAGTCATGCACCCGTAGCCGACGATGTCGAACCCTAATTTCTCTAGATACGGAACCACGCCCGACTCCTGTTTAAATGGAAACGAAGAACTTTATAAAATAATCGAAGCATCAATATCTATTTCACTGTACTAGCCATTTCAAATAAGTAGATAATCGTGTACGCTTTAAAAAAGGAACATATCGAAGTTTTTGGCGGGATTTTGTTCTGTTATTATATTTCATAATCTTGTGTTACTTGACTCTATATTGTGTAAAATTAGTGGTGTTTTATGTAATATAGTTTGTTTATTGTTAGGAATGCAAAATTTATTCATAAAATTATTTTCATAAAGAAATTAAGGTTGTGTCTTTATATATAAATTTCTTCTGTACGTGTGTATGTCACTGAAATCCTCCTAAACGGATGGATCGATTTCGATGAAACTTTGTGTGCGTGTTCCTGTGGATCCGAGAATGGTTTAGATTCACTATTGGACGCGTTAGCTGGCGCTGCGGTTGAATTTTAGATATTGTTTTATTATCAACGCAGGACAACGTCCGCCCGGCCCGCTCGTATATATATAAAGTCATAAAAAATAGCTTATTGTTAAAATTGTACCGACAGCAACAAAAATGAATAAATAGTTTTTATCTTTAATTATAAATATAAAACTAATCAACTAAATTATTACAGTAGACAAACTTACGTTGTATTTTTATTATGTATGTATAAAATCATACACATATTTAATTACTTTATTTCAGATTATGATGGCGAAGGTTCGTCTTTTTATAGTACTATTAACAAGCGGCAGCCATTTTGTATCACTTCATTATATTACATAGTATAAAACAAGCTCCCCTACCGCGTCTGTCTGTCTGTCTGTTCGCGATAAACTTAAAAACTACCGAACGGATTTTCATGCGGTTTTCACCGGTGGATAGAGTGATTGACGAGGAACGTTATTAGTAAACCATTTGTCAAGGATTTTTCTATAATCAGGGCGGGACAACGTCTGCCGGGCCCGCTAGTATTCTATAATGCCTCACTTTGGAGTGATAACAAAGCGTTAATACATATATAATGCGTTATATTTTATAAATACATACCTATGCTATGACGTATAACATAATTTGCACGTGATAACGTGTCACCGATCGTACATATTCTACCTAAGTAGTACGCGAAATTAAATACAAGATGGCGGGTTGACAGTTATCATCTTATTTGAAAAATACATATTAATGATTAATTAAATACAGATTATATAATACATGTAACTGATTATGTTGTCAGAAGAGTGTACCTCAAAGTTCAAACGTTCTATTGAAGTGCAAATTCTTTGGCATGGTAGGGGAAAAAATTATCTACGCGACAAACGTAACGTAAGGTTGTATGTATAAAATAACGTTTGTCTGAGTGTTGTAGTATACCAAAATAAGTAATAAGTGTATAGTTAAGTATTTGTACTACGGGACTTCGTATTATGAGCTTTCTCATACTTATATAATTGAATACATATAAGCCAGAGAAGTTTCACTTCCTCCGCGTGCAGACAGTGATACACGCTATATATATTGTTTCTTAACCAAAGCCAACACAAATTATGCTATCTATGATTTTTTATAAGATTAAAATGTTATTCAGTGTTGATCAAATCTACATACCCTCAAATAGTAAGTGACCACGCCAGAACCAGGAGATAGTGAGGTCTTGATGAACGGAAGAACACTGAGACCGTTTTCGACAGCCTTCTTAGCTAACATACCTGTAGGGGGAATATTATATTATTTGAATATATAAAAATATCGACTGATCTTCAGGAAACGTTGACATTTATGTGGTCCAACTTGAGAGATACGATAATTTATATTTCGATTAATGGCCTCAATGTTTTATAATTACAAATTAAATTATTGTCAATGTGGATTATTGTTAATAATTGTAAGTTTCATTAGACTCGAACAGATGGCGCTGTAAATTAGTATTAGAAAACTATAAGACCTATAGATATCTCATAGATGGTGCCACGTTTTAATTTCTTTCTCAAATACAGTTTATTTTATGGTGCACGTCTTGTGTTAATATATTTACTACGTAACCTCGCTTTTTCTGTATCAAGTTTTTAAGACTACCGATTATTGATGATTACTGATTATGTTGTAGGTGGTAGAGCCACGCTGAAGCTATTACTGGTTTCAGCATGAAT
>MU158909.1:137677-196178 GCA_015888305.1 Antheraea pernyi | reverse complement strand
CTCATTAGCCTCCGCGGCTTCATAGCCGCTATCTGTCCTCGTCTCGTAGACGATTACGATGCGTACGCTGCGAAGCGTCGCATCGAGTTCCCTCACTCTTCCAAGCCCGCTCCCTCGATCTATGCCAAGATCGAGACAAACAACAATTTTCCCATCCCACCCGTTCACGATAGTGACGATAGCGATAGCGATTCCGAGCAAGATCCTCCTGCGGACGAGGGCTTCACCACCGTCACGCACCGCAAACCGCGCAAGAAGCGCGAGTCCGGATCAAAGGGAGCTGTTTAAAACTAAACAAAATAGGAAAACAACGCAAATAAGTACCTGAGCGAGACAGGGGAAAAATAACATAAGACTACTTAAATAAACAAACAATAAAAAGTAAATACTTTTAAAAATAAATCACTGAAGAATTAAAGAAATACGTAAATAAATGAGTAAATAAATAAATATACCAATAAATAGATAAAGCAATAAATAAATACAAAGGAAAGGTCTCACTCAGTTCCAGGAAAAAGAACGCAGGTGTGGAACGCAAGTGTACCGGATCGAAACAACACAACAACTGACGTCACTAAATCACGAGTATTAAAATCGAACTTAGCGTGCGCAGCAAAACGGACAACCGCTCGAGTCAACGGTGCGATCGGAACTCCCCGAAACGCGACCCGCAGAAGCAAATCACTATGACTGGCTTTTTCGCCATATACATGGTGGTTGCGACCAACAAGTCGGACTGTAAAACCCTACCACCCCGCTATTGCCATTGCCTCGTTTGTTATTCAGCAGGGTGTACCACGTGCAGGTGAGATTGGCTTGGATGGCTCAAGTCTTGTGATGTTATTCGACACCCCTTACACCCCACTAGGACTCTAGCTAAACATCTGATTTAAGTTTTTTATGCAAGCAACTCGTTCAATTCGATATTATCATTCAAAAACGTTCCATTACATACAAATATTTTGCAAACAATTTCAATTTATGAATAATACTAGCTGTCCCCGCGGCTCCGCACGCGTTTTTTTTAAATGTATTAAATAACTATGGTGTCATAGTTACAAATGTTTTTGAAAAAGCATTTCTTTAATTAACACACCTACTTACAATCTTACATTACGCCATCTACTATAACATGTAATGTGTACATTAGATATGTCGATATGTCAATTCTTGGATGTTATTCGACACCCCTTACACCCCATTCGATTTTTAATATCCCTCGGGAGCAGTATATTCTTTTCTGTATCTCTGATAATGTATATGCATAGTTTAATGGTGATGGGTTGAGTAGCCAAGGCGTGAAAGCGTAACAAACAAGCACACATCCAGATTTATAATATTAGTTAGGACTGGTTAAGATTCTTACAAAGTATAAAATTGAAATTATACATATCTAAGTGTTGAATATTACAATTAATCACATTTGATGTGGTATGCTTAAAAATGCATAATCAGCGTTTGCCAGGAGGCATCTTGCCAGAATCCTGTAGTGATAAATCTCACAGACTTCCATTCAATAGAGACTTGTGCGAATTATGAACGCCCCATTAGTCTCCGTTGAACGTCTTTATTTGTACAGTGAATCTTATTGAAATGCCTATCTTCGACCTGGAATATTATAAATGGTTTACCCGCTAGAGACGTGGTTTATACTCGATGCAAATAAATCATGTTCCTTGTGACGATCCTTTTTACAATTTAAGAATGTTTTAGCGAATAATAAATAGGCGTATTAATTGTGACCATTTCTCGGGTTTTTAATGAAGATAATTTGCGATTCATTATTTCAACCAATCTACAAATGCTGTTGTTTTTCACTTTGTAATTATTTCGTAATGATTAGATATAATTAATTTCTTCACATATTTGAACTCTGATTTAATCTAATACACGTATAATTCAGACCCTTACAAAGTTTGATCGAATATGGAAAATTGACAACAACTTTATTTTTAATTGGCGGTTTAATTGTAATAATACGCCTGTCATAGTGATTCGCTTCTGCGGCTCTCGTTTCGGAATCAGCCTGTGCATATCCAGCTCTTCGCAGGTTGGCATGACAGCGGTGACCGGCGATGGATAGTGTGTCACTCGGGGGTCGCCATTGTTTTTGGATTGTACTGTGCTTACCATCAGGCTGAGGCCAGTCAATTTGCCGTGCAACAATAAAAAAAAGTATAATTTATTAAAGTATATTATTGAAAGTATATTAGTTATCTAGCAGCATCTATTGTCTCAGCTATTATATGTATAATCTCCATTCAACCTGTTACAATACGAGCTCCTCGATTTAATTTTAGCGCATTTTGTGAACTACATATTTTGTAATCAAAACCGAATTAAACTTATACAAAATATTCAGGGGTTAATTGTAAATATTTGCCTTATAATTCTCTTGTTTATGTATTTATTTTTATATGATGGTGGAATACATAAGTATTATACACAAAAATATAACTAATATAGTTTGGAAAATGTATAGTTGAAAATAAACTTACATTTTTTAATTGAATTTAATAACAATATTTTTCATTAACAGGCAGACGACCGTTATCTGTAGATAAACACAAGTACGACCCTCACACTCACACTCACCAGCTTTTTCCTCTAAAGTCTATGAAAAAGCGCCTTATTCCCACAGTCGACTATCTCGAACTAACATACGGTGTAGACCTCTTGACACTTCACAGTGACGTCAAGTTTCGTGTGTCTACTCTGTCACATGTGTCACATGTCACATAAGGTACCCAACTTTTTTATACACGGCAAAATGTCAGCACGGTGCCTGATGGTAAGCACAGTACAATCCAAAAACAACGGCGACCACCGAGTGACACACAATTCATCGCCGGTTGCCGCTGTCATGCCGGCCTGCGAAAAAGCTGGATTTGCACAAACTGATCCCGAAACGCGACCCGCAAAAGCGAATCACTATGACGGACTTTTCGCCATGTACATGGTGGTTGCGACCCAGTCAGGCTGTAAAACCCTACCACCCCGCTTTCGCTATTGCCTTGTTCGTTATTCAGCAGGGTGCACCACGTGCAGGTGAGGTTGGCTTGGGTGTCTCAAGTCTTAGATGTTTGACACCCTTACATCCCAAAAACTAGATTATATCGCAAAGAGTACGACACGATGCTATTCAAATAGGTTCTGACATTACACTTTAAGGTTTAGCATCATAATAGTAGTACTTCTGGTGTTGCAGTTGTTCATAGGTGACACTAACTGTTTACTATCAGATAAGCCATCCAAGTACGTACGGTTCTATAGCCTAGAAACTTACTTCATTACCTCAGTGTACACGAATTGCTGCGTGGGTAGAGCAGCGCCGCCTTCTGGCGGCGGCGGTAGGACCGGACTTATCGCTGCCGAGCGTGGTTTCGGCCATGCTCGGCAGCGAACAGGCGTGGCGAGCGATGGCCTCCTTCTGCGAGGAGGTCATCTCGCAGAAGGAGGAGGCGGAGAGGGCCCGCGAGGCAGACCCTCAAAGTGGCCGTCTCCGCCAAAGGAGGACAGGCAGGAGGAGAAGGCGCTTCGCCCAACTCCTCCTGCCACCGTAGCCGGACCTGAGGGGATGGGCCGGGGGGCCCATCTCCTCATTGCACGGGTTCGGCGGACGAGGGGGGGCAGCTGGTGTGTACCCGGTCTGTCCCTCTATAGGTAGGAGCCCGGCGGTCACCTTCCGCCGGGCGGACCGTGGGGGCGGCTCTACAAGGTTGATTAGCTTGTTCGATCCCTTGCCGCCCCCACAAAACGGTCTGTCGGTACACCGTGGGGTTTTAGTCCGTGCGACTCGGACATAACCCACCCTCTCCCCCGGGAGGGTGGCGTATCCATAAGGGATTTCCCCACGTTAAAAAAAAAAAAAAAAGTGTACACGAATTAAAAAGAACAAATTGAAAACTGCCATAACATAATACACTTATGTTCATCTCTAATATATATTAAAAATGCTCTTTTTATCAGATATTTTTATGTTATCAATAAAAACAGCAAAAATTCTAAATAAATTTGTTATTTTATAATTGAAAACAACAATTTCTATTATTTCAAATGAACCGAAACGTTATCGTATCGCGCCCAATGTAATTTAAAATAATGTTTTTTGTAATGGATCTGCTCAGCAAAATAGAGAGCGCAGTGGGCTTTTTGCCGAATTTCCCACGCCCCGGCCGCTATTACAAGCAAAGCAATCCACAAAAAGATAAATTGAGAGTAAATTTATTACAGCAGAGTGCTCTCAGCAGGACAGATTTTCTTAAAGAATGCTCAGGTACTTGTTCTTCCTTGTTTTGTTAATACTTTCTTATGAAAACTCTTGTTATATTTTATGTCGTCTCTTTAATACGGATTACAAAATATTGTTACTACTCGTAACCATTATATATCGCTTTTATAATTGTTATTAACAGGTGTTTTGTTATACTTTATTAGTGTTTAACAAAATAGTTAATTACGTATTAAATACTTGGTATAAAAAGTTTTCGTAATAAATGCGCCGCGCTCGCCCGAGGCAAGTTCGCGTTATCCTTTTTCAGAAGTCTAACCTAACATAACCAAAGTGAGACAAAAGAGTAAGATGGCGAACATTCAGCAACTGCGATGCATTTAATACGAGGCCTTTTTAAAGCCAGGGTTCAAATACGTAACTTTTGTAATAACACCATATAGGTATTAGCTTTTGACCACAATTTCAACTCATGTTAAATATCTATGTGGCCTAAGATGGTAAATAAACTAAACCTAGAGAAGGACTATCGTAATGCATGTTCGAAAAAACTTTGAAAAACTGCATTTAGTAAAAACCCGACATAAACTAAATACTAGAAACTGTAACAAACTGGTCGTCCCATGTTTCAGACTAAGCAAAACCAGTAATAGCTTTTTTAGGTAATAGTGTTAGGTTTTACAGTAAAGGCCCAAAGTATGTTACCGATTTGCCGAAGTTTAAGCGCCACGTCAAGCGGGTTTTGATGTCAATAGGTTATTATAGAGTGGATCAATATGTGAACGATGGTGATGTCTGGAATTCACTCCTCTCTGTGCATTCATTAAAAACGATTAAAAAGATTTACCCGATCGAGTTTCTTACCGGTTTTTCACGATGACTGGGTTGTTTTCCGAACCGGTGGTAGGTTGGACGTTCATAAGTGCCTTATTAGGGCCTAGACTGAATGAAGTATTTTTGATTTGATTTGATTTATCAAACGTAGCTGTCCTAATACATCCATGGTTGCCTTACAACAGCATGTTATGGTTTAATCACAGTGTTTTCCTTCACACAAAGCTCTAGCACATTCGCAAATAATATAACTCATAGAACCTACATCCTACAGCCATCGACGCGGCGTCGGAAAACAATAAGCACAGAACCACCACTGATTTAAAGATTATATTAAAACAAACAACAATTAAAACGTTTATACTTAATTCATAAAAAGCATTAAAAGTTAAAGTATAATTAAAATCAAAGGGAATTAATTATTAAAATGAAAAACAATCGATACACAATAGATAAATTTATAGATAACTATCCGAGACAAACCTTTTTATATATTTGGTTTTTTAAGTCTCCCTTTTCCCCCGGATCTTATCCGAGACTTTATTTAAGGCTATTGAAAACATTTTTTTTTGCAACTTCTGTTTTCCTATTCTGCTTATTTCTTTTTTTGCTATCTCTGCCACGTGTTCCATGTACGTCAGGAGCGGCTCTCTAGTATCTTCATTCTCCACTATTTTATGTAGTACTCCTTCCGTGCGTTCGATGCCATCTAGGATTGGAACCTTTTTATATTATGAATTAGCAAACCTCAATAGACCTGTAAACCTGAAGCCATGCTGAGAGATCACTACTCTTGCTTAAACTACTCGTATATCCGTGTAGCACGAGCTATGCGATTATGCAGTGGAAATATGCGTGTCCGCAGTACTTTAGCTTTACAACCTTGCACAGTCTCTTACATTATCATTCAAATTATAAACACAAAGCACATTTTCAAATTATAACTGAAAATATCTATATATTAATACGTGAGGCGGAAACTTTGTACCCCTTTTTAAGCGTATTGCGCGAAAGGAAGGACGTAAAATTTGGCATTGTTACTGTTCATATGGAGGAGAAGTGCACAACGCTATTTAAAAAAAACTGCATTAAAAACAAATTAAATTAATGAAAATATACATTACTCACACTACTGCTTAAATAACACACAACATATACACACATGTAAACGAAAAATACGTTTCGTTCATCCTTCAATTTACTTTTACGTTCCTACCTTACATGCCCTTTGAAATTAACTGATCAAATTGTATATTAATTTTATAATATAACATATAATATGTAAATTCATAATAAACGTTAATAATTAATTGATAAATAATTTATGTTTAGTAAATTTATGATATAATTATTATTCTCTTTGGTCTTATTGAATGTAAAAATGAATGAAGTATGGTGGAATTTCTATCACTAGGAGGTCACTAGTTATAAATAATTATTTCTAAATGGACGATTGTAAATAAATATATAGTTACTATGAGCATTCTAACTAAGAACAGGCACAAAATGGAAGAGACCTTTTTTTAGGCTTTTGTAAATAATGTTTCTTCTGTTATTCATGAGTCTCGGTCATAAAACATTGAAATGTAATGAAAATCTAACATTTCTGCAATTTCATAACTACCTCAATTTTAGAAAGAAGCCAGATAAGATATGAGAAAATTGGAGCCATCACAATAAAACAAGTATTGAAAATTTCAAGTAATAATGTAGTTATTCTCAGATAGAGAGAGAGACATAATATGAAGCCGTTAAGAGAAAAATATTTAGCTTACCTATATTATACCAAGTTAATGTTTGAGTGATTGTCAAACAAAGTTAGGTAGGATTTTTTAATATCATACAAACGAATAGGCGGGTCACCTGATGTTAAGTGACCACCACCATCCATAGATACTTGCAGCATCAGGAGAGTTGCAAGTACGTTGCCAATCTGTGTTTGGGGAGAGGGGGGAAAGCGAAATGGGCCTCCGCCGCTCTCACTGACCGAACGAAACGTAACAATCCAAGCACAGTTACCTCACGTCAGTTTTCTATGAGAGGGTGGTACTACCCCGGGCGAGCCGACCCATTCATGCTGAAACCTGTAATAGCTTCACCACCTTCTACCACCTACAAGGTTTCAACAAATAATATAAAAGTATATGTAAGTTTTTTTTTGTTTGTTACGCTTTCTTGCCTTAACTACTTAACCGACTATCGTGAAATTTTGAAATACGTTATTGTAGGATACATAAAAGAACATAGAAAAACCCTTTCATGGAGAAAAAAGAAATATTCCTGAGGAATAAATCAAATTTACACTAACGCGAGCGAGACCGGAAATAAAAACTAGTTCCGTATATAGCATGATTGTTGTATACAGAGTTGGCCACGCAAATAATCTACGCAGTATGGTACCTGTAGGATATAGGCATTCACAGTTCGGCCCTTCTCAATAATGCCGAGTTCTAGTGAAGAGGTCAAAGTGCCCTCATCACACCTACGCCCGCACCGCGGTACTCGACCGACCCACTCTGTTACTTCGTTTTTGTTTAGCATAGTTTCTGATTTACACTTATGTACTGTGCTTATTAACTAACTGTTGCCCGCGCCTCCGCACGCGTTTTTTTTTTAAATGTATTGAACAAATGTAATATTGTTAGTAGGTGTGTACATTACAGAAATACTTTTTCAAAAATATTTGTAACTACGACACGCACGCCATCTACTGTAACATATAACGCGTAGATTAGATATGTGAATACTAATAGTATATCGAATAGGATGGGATTTATCATCAGCAACATACCTGGAACTTTAACCTACTATATACCGCCCTCAGTGCTCACTAACACTATATAAGAAAGTAATGAAAATGTTTAAGCTATACATTATCGAACAATATGTGTTCAATCTTTTGTTATATAGATATATTATGCCCATATTGTCGATATAATTGTGTTATTCTTATACGTTGCTATAATCACTGAGTTATGTAGACGCAAACGCAGTAAATAAAACAAAATGGTCGCCAAAAAAGATAATATAATTCAAATTACTTACAAATATATGACTATCAATTAGGTATATTTATTCTTGGAGTCCATCCAGTACAGCGCACGTCTCATGCGTTGGTTTACACTAAACAACATATTTTTGATTAATTTCACACGGACCAATTGACAGGTCACCACAACTACGAAGTCTTGGCTAACAAAATAAAAAAGTCTAAGTTATTTCTTATATTGAGTTATCTGCCAGTGAAAGTCCCGTGAAAATCAGTTCAGGCATTGCGGATATTCCACTGTGGCCAAAGGAGAATAAAAAACCTAAATTACTATTTATGAGGTCTGCTATCTACCAGTGAACACCCCGTGAAAATCGGTCCAACCATATTGGAAAAAGCAATGCGGACGAAGCCGCGAACAAATAGAATATGTCAACCCCTATCATTTCGGCTATCTGCGAGTAAAATTCCCGTTAAAATAGGTCCAGCCGTATTGGAGATTACCCGGAGAAAATATAATAATATAAAAATACCAACGGAATATAAAAGTTTTTTTTGTTATTTGTAGCCATATCCATTCACCAAAAAGTTGTTATTTTAATTTCACATATACACAGTTTATTTTTATAATACGTAATAGATTACAAATAAAAAATTGGTAACACAAAAAACGTAGAATAAACATTTTGAACAGAAACACAAAATAAACATTAAAAATGTTTGCGATAAAAAGTTACCACGTTACCATGGCAACGTATATAATACCTCAAATGGAACCTGTACTTCCTGAGATCATAGCGTTCAACCAAACAAACAAACAAACTCTTCAGCTTTATATATTAGTATAGATTGGTCCACTCTTAAAGGTCGCAAGGGTGATATTAGATACCATATAATCGTTTTGAAAAGATAGGCAATAAATGCATAAAGACATTTTAAAATCTGACGGGTAGTTCCAGATATGAAACAAAATAATCTGAGTGCTTTATTGTAAAGAAAAGTATAACAACCGTGTAAGTATACTTACTAATTAGATATTATCTACACTGTCTAAATTATACAATGTATTTAATTCCAAATATTTTCTTTTTTTTAAGGCATCTTGACGATTTTAATCTACTATAATCGCTTGACGTGCCCCTTAATATTTAACAACAAATGAGAGTACTCATGCAACATTCTTCAAGGAACAAAAGCGATTGCGTGCGATTTTGTATCCATAATAGATACGAATAAATAGTTATTATGAACATAATCTACGTGAATATAACATATTTCTACCAGCTGGCGCCCGCGACTCGGTTCACGTGAAAATGCTTTTGTTGTTCCTCGAGTACTACCTGTTTTATTTATCTGAATTCTGAATTAAAAATGGGCTACAAGTTACCTTCGTTAAATTTCATCAAGCTGATTTAACATATTAAATAGTATAAATATTTGGCCATGTAATACAAAATAGCGCTCTACTTAATTTATATATACAGTTGAATTTAGTGTCTTAGAATTTTGTACGGTGGTTGATTAAGCAGCGCGATTAAGCGATTAGGCATTATCTAAGAATAGATTTATATAATTTTTAGTCTGTAATATCTAAACTATATCCTTACACTTTTTATAGTGGCCTAGATGTAATGATAATAGATAACAGAGAAAAAAAAGTTTTAAGAGTTAATTAGTAAAGAAAAAAGTACAGTTAAACAAAATACATTTAAAAGTACAGTTATAAACACAAGTGTAAATAGGTATATATAATAGAAATATTTGTAAGAAACAGTAATAAAAAAGAATTTTGTAATAACGAAAGGCGAGTTAATAACGTATTTCCTTAATTAAAGCATGCTCCATTTTACTAGTTCTAGCATATTATATGTGTACTTTAAGTTATATTTTGGCATGAAAGAGAATTAAAAAGTAACTACTAAACTGTACTGTAGATGCAAGCGCGGTAAATAATACAAAATGGCCGTCAAATTTCCCAAAAATATAATAAAATTCAAACAACATACACATACATCCAAAATATATATATTTCAATTATATTTGATACAGCTGTTACTCGTAACTTCGTCAGCGTGATATTTTACAAAAATGTTTTTCACTGTAAGCATATGAGGCGCACTCTTTACTGAAACACTGGTTTTTAAGTTTATTATATTAGCACGGAACCCTATTTTTTATCAAAGTAGCCTATGTGACTCCTTATAACATCAAATATCAGTCAATTAAAGTCCCGTCAAAATCGGTCCAACCATTTCGGAGATTAACCGGAATAACCACCCAGAAAAAAATTAAAAAGTTAGATTTTTGTTATAAATACCGTATATACTTTCATACCCATTTAGTAAAAGCTTAACAATACAAACAGACACTTCATTTTTATTATATGTATAGGTTATAGATTGGATGCTATCCATCGAGATCTCGAGAGGACATCTCGAGACACCCAAACCAGCCCCGTATGAACGTTACAAATCATCTATTAATATGAATAATGGTAGTAAATCTACTTTAAACAAAGTACTTCACTTAAAACTACGTCCGGCACTAAAACGCAAGATCGTAAAAAGTGAGACGCACCTCACGGTGGATATCTAGTGGACATCAATCGTTCCCATCCTAATAACCGTTTAAATAGCGCAAAGATTTATGGTAAAGCTCAACAAAGGGCCCTCGATCCGCCGGCGTCGATAAATCTACGCACAAAATAATACGATCCCCCAGCGATTTGTTCTTTGGGACAAAGACTATGTTTCGTCCAATAAAATTAAGGAAACCTTCATAGCGTACGTCCTGTCACGTTAACTTATTTGATTGTCGGAACGTTTGTAAGACTAGAAATGCGATCTCTTGAGTTGTTATGTTCATTTTTTTCTCATTCTAACATGTATTTTACTGTTGAAGAAAATACATAAATTACCTGTCGTTTCTCAGTGAATCAAATGTGACTGTTTGTTATTTCAAGGCTTTAACTAACGTACACATCAGATTATTAATGTTTCATACGAAATGACATTCTGTATATATATATCGTTTTATAAAAAAAAAAAAATTCTTTCACGTAGGTTTCAGGATTGGTTTTTTGCTTTCGTTGTTTTTATGAACTTGTTTTTATTCAAGGTAGTATACTGCTCATGTTTTCAGGAATATATAAAAGAATATACGATTACTGTTATCGAAAGATAGATCAAATTTACATAGAAGTGAGCGAAACCGTGAGCAAAGGCTAGTTAAACAATAAAACCGTTTTTCTATCTCATGGGTGTAATCAATTTCCTGTAGCTTACTAGATACTAACTATACAATATTAATATAGTAAAGAAGCTCTGTCGATGCGGCAAGTAGCTTGGAACTAAATTTTTTTATATCCTAATTATCCGATTATTACAAGCGTGAATATGAGATTTTTTTGTTAAACTTCTCACTCTAGCTACGTAACCAATTATCATGAAAATTTTTAGGTTATCCAGAGTATAGAAAAGTATATTACTTACATGTCATGCAGAAAATACATCCAGTACCCGAGCCAGCTGGCTGTCACGAACGCCAGTAAAGCCACGAGCAAAAGCTAGTATATAGCATCAAGTATCAAACCACTACATAATTAAATCAAATTAAGTAACATATTTAATGTGTATTCCGTTACAGAATAAGTATTTACAAAGATGTTCCATACAATTCGTCCCCACTCTCAGTGAAAAGAGCTGAGACCACCTTTTTTATCTTACTGTTTTCGCTCGGATGAACCTCGTGAGTGAAGAAAATTATTGCCTAACAGAAAACCTGTGGAGCTTAAGAGGAAGGTCATGAAAGAACACACAAAGACAAAGCTGCCAAATTGAAGGCCCTTCCGAAATAATCGAACTCGCTTAAAAAAAGAAACATCTGTTTCTCTCAAATTATATTCAATATTTTGTTGTAAAACAAAACTATTTATTAAATTACGTTAGATAAATACTAGGAAAAACGTAAAACAATAGAATGATCATAAACTGTTATCATATATATTTAAATTTATTGCTCATCATACTTAATTATGAAATTTAGTGTGAATGTTCATGTCAATAATTTCATTACAGAACATGCCGTACCTACATTTAATTTTTCCCATCTTCGATCTCTGATACCACATGTATATTGACCTCTGATACAATGTTAGTTCGTTCACGCTTAGAATCTTATATCCTTATATGGATATATCTATATAAGGATATACTCTTACACGTATGATAGCTTAGTAAAATTCCGTATATATTTACTTGCAATACCTGGCCTAATACGTTGTTAATACTGCGTACCGTCCGTGTTGCCTTCGTATCACGATGGAACTCGTATTCGAATATAAAACGCAATTTAAATCTTTTATTATCACAGAAACAACTATATTATAGAAAAATCAAATGCCGGGAAAAATGAATTTTTAAAAAGAAATGTCAATATTCATATCAATTAGAATTTGAAATTCTAAATGCAATGAAATCTCAACCTTCACACTAGCCGGTATTAAAAATCGGCAGTTTCATACTCTTTGGCCTAATAAAACCATGTGGTGGTATATGTGTGCAGTCTTTAAGATGACAGACTTTTTCAGAAGCGCCCAGCACTAATTTTTTTTTTCATATCGCATATTATAAAGCACCAATTATAATATAGCCACTATGCTGTACAATCATTAAATGGGATTTTAAAATATTTTTGTACGACATTAAGTGCTTACCAATGTGTGTTTTCTGTTTTTCATTTAAATTATATAAATGATTACATGCAAGAAGCACCGACCTAATCATACCAGCATGACCGCAAAACCGTTCCACGATCCACGTCTCATTAAGGCACCGCCGCGCCGCGCCACGCCGTGTGGGGTAAGTGTACGATTCCCGGCAGTTTAGCAGAAAGCCCCGAGTCGTAATTCGTGGCCGGGAAGGTTGCTAACAGAGCGACTGGCGGGCATTATTTACGGGCCATTAGCCTGAATTCGACGCTCGTCGGGATCTGCAAGATGCGGCCTACAACTATACAGACTGGCACAATAGCGAAATTTGTAAATCCGCTAATTGTTAGATCTTTAAGGTTGAATTCTCAATTTTATAATATTCGCCCTTTTCATGTAATCTGAAATACATGTGAGGAAAATTTATTAAATATAAAGTTGGCATTTATGTATAATTGGATCAACTTGAAAGATAGGATAATTTTACATTACGATTAATGGCTTAAATATTTTGCAATTACAAATTAAATGATTGTCGGTGTTGATTATAGTTATTAATTGTAAGTTACATCAGTCTCGAATACGGGCATTTTAAATTAGTTTGTTGACAGAAAACTATAGGGCCGACTGTTATTTTAGATGCTGCCACTGCTGTTAATTTTGAAAATAGTTTATCAACATTTTAATTCAACACGTAATGACTGAGCCACAGCAACGCGTGGCGGCGTCAGCCAGTATATGATAAATCTTAAGAGATAGTGTTTATTATTTACATTATATAGCCTATTTATTGAGTAAAGTTACGTGTGATCGGATCTCAAGAATCGTGCTTTATGGGTAAGGACTTTGTTTAATTAATCTTTGTTAACTATAACGATAGTAATTCATAATACTCAAAATTAAACTTGAATGAAACTGCGAGGCGCTTTTTTATAAATAAACTAGACAGAAAATCTGATAACTTTGTACTTGCTTTAATTTAATTACAATATGTATATTTAGTAGCATGTTTACATCAATTTGTAAATCCATTGTATTTTCATACATACAACTGAGAATAAATATACACACGTTGATTATCAAATGTTCTTAACATAACTACAAGTTACATACGATTACACCAAATTAGTTCGTTAAATGTAAACGTTACTGCTAAAGTTCGGAAGCTCATGTGCATATTATCCACATAATCTGCAGATTAACTGATTTGTTCTGTTGACTTATAGAATTATTTTTATCACATAACTTTTCTTTTCTTTTTTTTTATTAACGTGGGGATACTCCTATGGATACCTACCCTCCCGGGGGAGAGACTGGGTTATGTCCGACGTGCACGGACTGAAACCCCATGGTGTACTATCCGCCGCATTGTAGGAGCCGCCAGGGATAGTTCCTGCTATCTAAATCTAACTTAACTTAGCAATGCCCTGCTGGCTCACTATAGACATGATCGGATTTAATACTTTTTTTTTTTACGTGGGGAAATCCCTTATGGATACACCACCCTCCCGGGGAGAGGGTGGGTTATGTCCATCTCGCACGGACTAAAACCCCACGGTGTATGTCTACCGCTAAGTTAGGGCGGCACGAGATCTCTATAGACTTCATCGTGCCGCCCCAGCGGTTGGCCCAGCAGCGATATTGCTGCCGCCGGGCCTCGTCCTGTTAGGAGACAGCCGGGTATACATCGGCCGTCTCCTCCGTCCGCCGGACCTGTGCAATAGGAAGATGGGCCCCCGACCCATCTTCCCTAGGTCCAGCTACGGTGGGAGGAGGCGGTCAAACTGCCGCCTCCTCCTGCCCGTCCCCCGTTGGCGGAGACGGCCACTTTGAGGGTCTTGCTCACGGACCCTCTCCGCCGCCTCCTTCTGCAAGACGACTTCCTCTCAGAAGGAGGCCATTGCATTCCAGTTATCCTCACTACCGAGCATGGCTGCAACCACGCTCGGCAGTGAGAGGTCTTGCCCTACCGCCGCAGCCAGAGTGCGACGTTGCTCCTCCCACGCAGCACACTCAGACAGAGTGTGCTGCGCGGTGTCCGGGTCAATGCCGCACTGATGGCATACGGCGGTCGGCTCCCTGCGTGCTATCCGGTGCAGGTACCAACCGAAGCAACCGTGCCCAGTCAGGACCTGCACGAGACGGAACGTCAGAGAGCCCCATCCTCTAATTTAATACTTACCTTTATCTAGATTTTGGAAATGAGAAAGGAAGTAATTTTTACTACATTAACGAACCATCCTAATTAATCCTATATTGCCCAGATCATTAAAAAAAAAACAGTGCGTGTAACCGTCACACACGATTGAAGGTAAACTTGTTATTTAAGTTCCGAATTAGCTGATAGATGGCACTACAGATAATGAAGCTTTGATTTAATATGTTACTTACTTATATTGAAACCAGATGGCAGCACGGTTTCGCGCCCATTTATACATAATTAATTCTATTGTATGATTTTTATTATTATTGATTTTTTTTTTATTGTTTGATTTTTTTTTTATAAACTATTTATCGACAAAATCAAATTCAATATAATTTAATTAAGTATTTAATCAAAAATTAAATCAAAATACTCTTTATTCAATTTAGCCCCTGAGAAGGCACTTATGAACGTCAAAACTACCACCAATTCGGAAAACAACCTAGTCATCGAAAAGAACCGGCAAGAAACTCGATTTGGTTTATCTTTTCATAATACATAACATATTTTTTGATTATTAAAACATAACGACATATAAAGTTACATTCGTTTTTGGTGGATGCACAGAGAGAGGCGTCACTTCCAGACGTCGCCATCGTTCACATAAAGCATAATAACATAATAACCGGATGATAGAGAAACGTGACGCCATATTGGCATTATTGTCCAGTTACCTCGTGGACGCGCCTAAGAAAACATTTTTGCACTTTAGCGATAACATATAAATTTAACAAACTAATTTGAATAATGATTCAACGGGAACTTAGATTTCTCTTCATATGTTGTTTATCTATTTATACATAATCGGTGTTATTACAAAAAAGTTAAATGCGTATTGAACCCTGGCTTTAAAAAGGTCTCATATTAAATGCACCGCGTTGAATGTTTGCCATCTTGTTCTTTTGGTTACATTAGGATAGACTTGTGAAAAAGGATAACGCGAACTTTCCTCGGGCGAGCGCGGTGCATTTATTAGGAAACTTTTTTAAACCAAGTATTTAATACGTATTTAACTTTTTTGTAATAACACGGAATATATTTAATTATGTTTCACTTTGCAATATGTTCCAAATTGATATGAAAGAACCTTTCACTGGCGTCTAAAGTTGTTAGTAAGAAAGGTTTAGTGTATAAAGTATTATTATTTGAAGCTCATAAAGGCCTGGGCGCTCTTTTGAAATATTCAGAATATTGGTAGAGATGTTAGGTTACATAAAATGAATTTACTTATAGAGAATAAGGAAAAAAACTTGTTCGGTTCTGTACAGCTTATGTTTGGTAAACAATGTAGCTAATATTTTTAATCATATGAATTAGCCAACAGCCAATCCACCTGACATTAAAACTTTTATAACTGAAATCATTTTCCCTTTTTTATTTATTTTCTTTTTCAAAGTGACTACACTATGCCTGATGGTAAGCATAATACAGTCTAAAAGCAATAGCGACCACCGAGTGACGCACTATTCATCGCCGGTCGCCGCTGTCATGACGGCCTGCGAATATGCAATATGCACAGGCTGCTCCCGAAACGCGACCCGCAGAAGCGAATCACTATGACGGGCTTTTTCGCCATATACATGGTGGTTGCTCTACCACCCCGCTTTCGCAATTGCCTCGTTCGTTATTCAGCAGGGTGCACCACGTGCAGATGAGGTTGGCTTGGGTGTCTCAAGTCTGATGATGTTACTCGACACCCCTTACAACCCCTAAATAAATAAATAAATCCCCCTAAATATTTAATGTTACATAATTCATTTTTATTTTTTACTAGCTTCTGCCCGCGACTTCGTCCACGGGGAATACTTACTTTGGGCTAATGCTAACACGCAGCGGAAGCTGTCAAAAGAGAAAAAAACCCAGATTTCGAAATATTCTTCATTGGTGCTCCGCTCCTTATAGCCTCTAGCCTCTAGATAAATGAGCTGTCTAACACTGAAAGAATTTTAAAAATCGTACCAGTAGTTCCTGAGATTAGCGTGTTGAACCTACTAAACAGACAAACCCTCCAGTTTTTTATTTCTTTTCGAATTGACTACGCTATTGTCCCAGCACGGTCTTAACAGCTTCATCGGACTACTACGGCGAGCGCTTAAGGCACTCAGCCGATTTTATTTTGACAACTAGCTCAAGGGTGCGCGGCACACCTCGGCTTTGGCTGTTGCCTGATACATGCGAGAAACCCTCCAGTTTTATAATATTAGTATAGATTACTACTCTTCTCTCGTACTTAACTCAAGCCGTCATTCAAACTACAATAACTTTTGATAGAGAGGACCGATTTTAATGAAACAAAGACTAAAAAAAGTTTTTATTGTGAACTCTGTACTTTAGCAAGATTTAGCACTTTAGATTCGTGTTCATACAAACAGACAGACAGGCATACATTTCTAAAAATGATTGAAATGTATTTTATTACTTATTCCTAGACATCTGCAACAATTTTTTTTACGAAAATCGAAAAAGTACAGACATTACATTTACATTCTTATTATATGTATAGATAGAATAGATTAATAGTCTACGCTGTATCAATGTGATAACGCGTATCGGTTTTTAGTCTACTATGCTCCTTTTTCTTACTGTTATGTTATTATTTAACAGACTTTTGCGTCATCCATAATTGAAAATAAACAAAACTTTTTTAATTTTTTTTGTCATAGTAGGTAAACGAACACATGGGTCAACTAATGTTAAGTGATCACCACCGTCCATAGACACTAACAACACCAGGGAAGTTGAAAGTGCGTTGCCAGCCTGTATTTGGAGGAAAGGGAGGGAGGAGGGAGAGGAGAGGGGAAAGGAGGGGATGTGGGCCTCCGGCGCTCTCAGAGACCGAATAACAATATAAAATATATATATCGCAAAAGACTGTAGTCCTGAGGCCAGAGGTTGTGTGTTCCTACTTCTGAAAACTTCATGTCGGACCACTGTAACACGAACACTACTGTTTTGCAGCATAAATATGTGTGCTGATAAAGGCATAATCAAACTTCTCACAGGTTCTTACTCTTAAATTATAGTGTAATTCCGGAGATAATATTGAACGTGCTCACAGTGAATGAACCTTAGACGTATATCGATGTTTTGACGAGGGTATAAAGTGTTGTAAGCGTTAGGAGAGTGTGGCAATCAACTATTATACTCGTATATCTTATCCCGTTTATGTAACACTTATAAACTAGAAAAGTAGATTATAAAATCTTTTACAAAACCTAGAATTATTATCAAATGCATGATACTTGAGATAAAGAATAACTTAAAGCAGAAATATGACAAATAAAACGATAGTTATTTAGTTTATTTATATTTATATAGATTAGTTATGAACGATATTCTTATTGTAAGCTCGATTTCTAGTCACTACACTGGACTTCTTTATCTGAACTTTTGTTAATATAATAAGGTTTAGTATAACTAGGTAAGGACATTACTTAATTATTTATTCATGCAACATAGTGGACAATAGGTAGTTCAAGAATTATATGAAAGAATACTTTTGTTAGTGATTGAGGCATATTGTATTAAATATTAGAAGAAACTGTCCAAAATATTCGAGGTAACCTATATAGAAAAGCTTTGTTACCTTGACAACCAGCTACCTAAATATGTATTCTATAGGCTTTAACGATCTAAGTCTTTAGATTAGATATTAAGTAAGAAGTCGCTTTTGCTATTACTTTGAACTTGATATTTACGCAAAATAACTTCCTTTTTATGTTCATTATTAATTCAATTTCAGCCTAGCAAAAGGACAGGGTTACCTTATAGATATTTGGATAACTGATCCAAGTACTTTTCATTTAACGTTTTTTTTTCTTATTTCATGCTAACAAAATTTCAGATTAACAGGTATGAGATAAGCATGAATGTTTGCTTGACCTAACTAAAAATATTTTGCATTATGTCAACACATTAACGAGTATAATAAAAATAACGTAACCCGCGTAGTTTGTAAATACACAAACTACATAAACTCTTTAATTACATATTAATGAACGAGTTATTTATTCAGTCACATATTGGTACTTTTTAGTTTGTAGTTTTCACCGTTGGACCACAATCTGACCTTATGTGAGATAACGATGTGGTCCAAGATACTGAACAAGCTAAACCTAAAAGGATTCTCAATTGCAGCTGCCGGAACACACCCATAGGTACTTAGTGACAGATTTACAACTTAAGTGTGATAGCTAGCCAGGCGGGCTTAGAAAAATCCTGCGGCTTTATGACGATATTTTCCCGCACAGCAAGGTTTGACTCATTCACAAGTATTCGAAATGTTGATCGACACAGTGGTCAAACACCTCACACCGTTGAGCCATCATCCTTCTGCTCTTTTTTATCTTGAAGATGTCATACTTAAATATTATTTAGCTTACGCCACTCATACAATTAAAACTATTATATATATACTACCTATGTTAACATCCATAAAACCCTATGAGCTACGAAGCGTATTTAAAAAGACAGATACATACCGCTCGGAAAACATCACCCTCTTTTTGCTGAGTCGAGTAAAAATTAGGTATTTTACTCGACTTTGTACTTATCCACTACAAACTGATATGATTACATCGTAAACGGTAACATAGCAGACTAATTCTAGATTTGTTTTTAAGAAGCAATCATGGCTTACTTGATAGCTTGTTCGGACACCGACTTGATGGACGTAGGTTCGAGGCCTATAAGCTGAATCGAAGCTTTCAGTGAAGGAAAATCTTGTTTTAAAAAGATTACGTAATAGTTAAATTACGCAACTTCATTCTTCATAGCCCATAGAAATGAACTATCGATGTTACATCCTAAATGAGGTATTGATTATATTGCTAAGACATAGATAAAAGTTAATTAATTAACTTTAAATAATAGTAGAAAGTAGTCTCGGCACAGCGGTGAATATGTTCTGTAAATGCACTAACTTTTATGCAAATACGCGTTGTAACGTAGAGGCACATCCCACCTGGGATCCCGTTGTTCTCCAACACGCTCCGACTCACTAATTAACGACCGAAGTTTGAACAACATTACCTACACCCATAGTTCATTAGTAATTAGCATAATGTGTATTAAAAATCAGCAAGAACGGTAGAAAAAAATCACCAATGAATAGTCTTGAAAATAAAGAATCTTGCGGTCATTTAGTAACTGAAATTCGACCACAGTTCATTAATTTTTCAAGTTTTAACATTAACGCAAGAAAAATAATATTTTTAATTTGATAACACTAAAGCTTATTAATATATAAGAAACCAAAAAAAGTAAAAGAAAGATATATTATAATTATACTTAACTGTTTCGTATCTACCTTATATGAATACTTTATTGCACTTCTTAGTTAATATACTGGCGAGCTTAACGCCATAAAGCATTTTATTCCAGCGGTATTGTTATAAAAAAGTAAAGTTATTGTAAAGGTATAAATATAAAAGAAGTAAAAGAGAAATTAATAAATAAAAGAAATATAATAATAAAATGAAGTATATACAAATTTAAAGTATCCAACTGCACATGTTTCAAAATAATGATCCAAAACACACACAAAATAAAAAATTATGTTCGTAACTACGAACTTTGAACTTGAACTACCGATACAAAATAAAATAACATAACAAACAACTCTCGTTCAAGCGCAAAAATGTGTATCACTTGAAATAATTTGTTTCAGCAACTTCTTAACCACAGTGCATGGCAATCGCAATCACATAACGAGGTAACCCCTTACGGGAACAACCCAATTTAGTAGTGTACAAGTTTATTTGGGTATCTGTCCGTAGGGCATTATAATAAATGGAAGGACAAATTCGAGACCTTTCCGTTATATTGAAATTGTAGTGAATTATTCAAATGGAAATTTTAATTAATGTAGATGTTCAAATTATAACAGTAGTTAAATTTCGACGACAGTTCTGAGTTGAAATAACTAACCAAAAGTTAATAATTGGTAAAAAATACATAGTTTTATTAAACTGTAATGATCTCATCTATACATACAATAAGACCGTAAATGTATGTACGTAATGTGTAAAATTGTTGCAGGTGTCTAGGAATATATGTCTATCTGTCTGTTTGTTTGTTTGTATGAACACTCATCACTGGTAAAGTACTGGGATCACAATAAAACCACCCCTAAAAATCATAAAACATATCTTCGAGAATAACTTTGTCTTTTTTTCATTAAAATCGGTCCACTCTATCAAAAGTTGTAATTTTAACGACAACGCAGCGTAAGTACGAGAGAATGGTAGATAATTAAATGGACTTAATACATTTAGGTGACTTTATTAATAACTGTCTTTTACATAAGGTTCTACGTGGACAAAGTCGCGGTACATAATAGCTAGTACATATATAAAATAATACAAGTCTACTGTTGTGCGTGCATCACGCAAATAAAGAGATAAATTTCGATATATTTTTTAGTTTTAGACTCTGGGTTTTTATCTAAAATAATTATCACGAATTTTTTTTTAAATATAATGTTGTTTAAGTTTTACGAAACTACAATTTTATTAGTGCTACAGGCTCAGCGATGTGTTTTCTTGCCATAGAAAAGTGGGGCGGGGCATGCGGTGTGGTGCTTATGTTTTTTCCTCTGTTCGTAAAATATATTTTTAAGATAATTACGTCACAGACACGGCCGTAGGTATTAGTTAGTTTATAGTATACTCACAGACAAGGCCGTAGCTACGGCACCGAAATCTTATTAAGATACGTTGTAGTAATTAACAACTTGTTAATAGTAGTAATAATGTAAAAAAAGCAGTACATGCCGAAGTATGAAGAAGAATAATAATTTTATTAGATAGACATCGTGTAATATTTAACAATATTATTCAGTTAATCGAATTTCATTATCACTTCACAACTTCACTCTAAATTTTGATAAAGAATCGTAACTTGTTGCTTGTTGTGGTTTTCAATCTTATCGAGCATTAATTTAATATCTATGAAACTCCTTACCAATATTATAATTGCAATTGTGAGTTTGTTTGCTAGTTACGCTTAAACAATTTAATGAATCAATCGATAGTCGTAATTTTGCATACTCATTGTTAGTGGTACAGAGTATAGAAGGACGTAGAGTACTTTTCATTCGGATAAAGATACTGTTTCCCAGAGATATAGGTCAATATCTACATAAAGGCGAGCGAAGTCTCGAGCAAGTGCTAGTTCAATAATAAATCAACAATTCATCGTTGGTCATCGCTATCATGCCAAGGTTTCTCAGCTACATGAATATAGGATAATTCCTAAACGTACCAAACTAAAAAAACCATTATGGCCCATTTATTGCCATGTTCATAGTGGTCGTTATTCAAACGCGTACAGATTGCTACCATTTTGCTTGATTACTGAATATATACCGACTGATCCTGGAACGCGTCACGCCTAACCAGGTTACCATAGTAACAGCCCAGTTGCGTAGAGTTTCTTGCCGTGTTGCTTGATTACTGAATATACACTGGCTGGCTGAACATATATCCTGGAACGCGTCACGCCTAGGCAGGTCACTATAGTAACGACCCAGTCGGATACAGTTCCTTCCATGTTACTTGATTACTGAATATACACTGGCTGGCTGAATATATAGCCTGGAACGCGTCACGCCTAGGCAGGTCACTATAGTAACGACCCAGTCGGATACAGTTCCTTCCATGTTACTTGATTACTGAATATACACTGGCTGGCTGAATATATAGCCTGGAACGCGTCACGCCTAGGCAGGTCACTATAGTAACGACCCAGTCGGATACAGTTCCTTCCATGTTACTTGATTACTGAATATACACTGGCTGGCTGAATATATAGCCTGGAACGCATCACGCCTAGGCAGGTCACTATAGTAACGACCCAGTCGGATAAAGTTCCTTCCATGTTTCTTGATTACTGAATATACACTGGCTGGCTGAATATATATCCTGGAACACGTCTCGCCTAAGCAGGTAACTATAGTGGGTAACACTTGTGGTGATCACGGTCTTTTTAACAAAATTTATTTGGTGTACCACTTAACAATGTTAGACTTTTATGATGCTATCCACATGTAAAGAACAATATACTTGAGATATATTATACATATTTACGAAATATCATAAAAGTTATCCACTACTAATAAGGGTATTATATTATAATATTTAACTCTGCTTCCAATACAATATTACTGAAATGAGCATTACCCTTAAGCCGGCTTAAACCTCTATTACCGCCGGAAGAAAACAAGGGATCAGAATTAAAGGAAAGATTAGTAATTCTCCGTCTAGCGTCGCTGAAGTGAAGTGGCGCAAACAATAAATCTTGGTCGTTTTCTTCCGCTAGGCCATTGCAAAAACGGCAACGCGTAATTAATTACCTCACTCGGTCGGGGTCAGCTCTGGAATCCAATCCCTGCTTTCCACTTTTTTGCTTTATACTAAACTGACGATGGATAATTGATTACTGAACCTAAAATAAAGACAGGGTCATATGGCTTTATAATAAACTGTATTAAATATATCTTACGCATCATTAAAATAAATTAACTCTTGAATTACAAGTACCTAATTTGTCTTCAAAGATGAATTTTAAGATAAATTAATACTATTGAAAATATATTCTAGCACAAATGATGTAATGAAAAACATGTATTTATATTGGATATACATCAGAGATTTATAGTTATTGTAAGTTACATGTTTCAAATATTAATTAAGAATTTGCCTGTGAAATCAGATACCACCTACCTATATTTATTAATATATTATATACATATTTTTATGATGGATACCTCATATTAACTTTGTAGAATACCAATAAGGAGACGGCAGCTTGAATTTAAATTAGATTTTACTTCGCAATTTCACGAAAATAAGCGCCTTTTTAATTTGACACCTAGCGAAGCATAGTCATTTAGATAATTTAGAATAATACTTTGATTAATTAACATATAATCTTAAAACCTTAAATTATCCTACAATTTGTAGATTTTTGACCCGTTAGCTTGTTCGGACACCGTGTTTGTTTACATCTGTTCGATTCCTTGCGAACGAGCCACAGCTTTCAGTTAAGGAAAACTCGTGACGAAATCGTATCATGGTAATTGGGTTTTTTGCAAGCTTCCTCTCTAGGTTTAGCGTGCTTACCATGTTAGACATCATTGTTATTTAATATCAGATGAGTTTGTAGTCAAACGCTAAAACCTATAAGTACACCTAAATAAAAAATAATAGAACGTGTAGCTTGTGGCCTCTGCTCATCGGCAGAATGGTGTGGAAGTATACTGAATTCGATACGTCTGCATTTCTACAAGTTTACTCTGTTACCAGCTATATATAATATGGTACATAGATCACGGTATCAGTATATCAAAGTACTTCTAGATATAATTTAATTAAATCAATTCTTTCAAAAAATTCTTTGCCACTAAATACCATAAATAGAAATCAATACTGACCGATCCCGATGAAACACAATGACAACATTTGAATTAGAATGTATATTTAAAATAAATAATTGTCAACTATCTAAAATGATACAAATACAATCGTTAGAAGAAATATTATTAAAATAAATAAACGCTGTAAACAATGAATCTAATTACGTATTTACCTCCACTGCTACTCTCTATGAATCTATAAGGCGTGTATTGTTAACGTTTATATCAAAGAGCAAATGCTCAAATAATGAGACCCCGAAAGCATTCAACGAATGTTGATATTTTTCTGTCGTATTTATAAGTGCGAAAAATAAACCTCCTTATGTCAAAGACGCGAACAAACGAAATGTTCTATATATAACATATTACTTTACAAATAATCTCTCATAACGTCTGATACCCAGACAAATAAATAAATAAAAACTAGAGATCTAAGTAATGATCTGTATCGAAGAGGAATCACTTTGAAATTGTTTTCGTTTTCTTTCAATGAACCGGTTCCGTCGGCGATTTGTACTGTTGAGGAAATACAGAATGCTTAGCTCCACTAACGGATACGTATCACAACGATCGGGATTTTATCGAGGTCACTTTGTTTCTCAGTTCATAGCTACACAAAACGTTCCTTGAAGGGTTTGAAATAATATATCGTACGTAATTTATTGCTATTTTCAAATATTTAACTTTGTAGGAGAACGTAACTATTATTCAAATTTTTCTACATACATAAAATGATTTGCTTTTAATTTTAAAATCTGTCAAAACTTTTACAAGAACCCAAAGTTGTATTTAATTTATAATGGTTATGTTGCAAGTAGGATTTGATAAATAGGTTTTATACATGTGTAAACAAATAACAATAATTAGCACTAAGGACACAACATAGAACTCCTTGCTCAGTATTGTTATTTTAAAAGGTATATTTGATATAATATAATTGTTATTTTAAAAGGTATATTTGATATAATATAATGATATTATTGTTTTTATTCTGTATAATAATTACACCGTAATTATATACATAGGGTAAATCGTATTAAAGACATAAAACTCGATAAACATCTCTGTCCAAATACGACACATTATAGTGTTTCATAGATCCTATATTTCAATCTGCAAGCAAAACTTTAAGTGGATAATGTTCTTTAGATATTTTTAATTCATTTGTTTGAAATAAAGTTTATCAAATGTAATTATAGCTGTTGATGTCTCATTAATATGTAAATTAACTATTTATTCATTTTTCGCTCCAACAGAGAAAATTCTCGTACATCTGTTTATATTATGGAGTAAAACAGTATCCAATGATTTTTTTTTTTAAAGATTAAAAACGTTCAAATGAATAAATATATGATTTTAAAAGATCATAGTTCTTAAGGATATACCGTGACTTTAATCATTTGATAGCAAAAGGTACGTCTATGCACCCAAAAATTCGTAATATTAATCAACCAGTAAAGTGAAATGAATTAGAATACAATAATTTATTTAAGTTGACTTTTTGAGTTATATCCATTATGAATAATGAAAATGGAATGATGTTATTGAAATAATAGTTTCAGTTTCAAGCTAACTAGAACAGAGTGATATTGTTAGCAAGGGGCAAGATTTTAACTAACAAAATGAATCTAAACTATGTCTGCCACTGAAAACAGATAAATATTAATTTCTATCTGTTTTACTTTACTAATTTACTTGCATTTTCTCGTTTCTTGGTTATTTTGTTGTCATTTAACATTATAGTGGACGCTACTTTGCACTTCCGCCTGGAATTGATTGCACACTATTACGTCTAACAGCAACAAAAAGCGAATTAATTAATCAATATATATATTATATATTAATTAAACAATATTTAATTAATATAAATATAATAATTATATAATAAATTAATTAAAATATGTTGCTGATTTTCGTGTAATCACGATAATCGATTACACGTGTTTCCCTCCTTCACAGAGCATCTTCAGATCGATGTTGAGCTCTTGACAGCTCTCGATAATAGCGTTCTATAATATTTAATGAAGGATTTCCGCAAAGTAAGGCCTTCTTCAATTAAATTTGTTGTCATTTGATTCAATATATGTTTTATATGTATTTTATAGTTTATTAAATGCTGGTAATTGATTTCGTATTTATTGTACATCCTAAATACCCCCGATTCTTTTCCCTGGATTATATCTATCCAAAGATTGTCTGGAACACATTATTTTTCACAATAAGGCCGCCCTTTCTATTAATCATATAATTAGAAATGTGTAATAGGTGTAATTGTATAATGGTGCACAATATAGATTTTAAAAATAAAAATAAGAGTTCTTGATAAACTCAAATACTACTAAACAGATTATCATTTGGATTTAACCAGTAGATAAAATGATTTTTAGGAAAGTTTAAGTACACATTTTTTCAAAGTTTTTTTTAATAAAACAGGACAACGTCCGCCATACCCACTAGTGTAAAATAAACAATTTTAATTATTTAGAAATGATTACATGTGTATATTATACGTCTATACTAATATTATAAATACGAAAGTAGCTCTGTCTGTCTGTCTGTTTGTTTGTTACTTTTTCACGCTTATACCGCCGAACTGATTTAGATGAAATATCATATGGAGATAGTTTGAGGCCCCGTGAAGGACATACGTTTTTATTTCGGAAAACATACCGTAAGAGGGTGAAAAGATTTGTAGAAATTTGTATGGGAAATAACTTATTTCTCATGTAAGGTACAAGTCATCATATTTTATACTTTTGGTAAGAGAAAAATGCTTCTGCAATTTATACCAATCAAGTGACTTCGAATATGATAATTTTTTCAAAATTATTACCTGCCTTTGAATTAATGGATAATATTTATAGGATTTTATAGGATAAATATTTTCTCAAATAATTTAAATAATAATCTTGAGATTTAAGAAAAAAAACCCAGTTACTAATAAATTTTTGAGAATCATCAAATCGACATATTTTATCCTTGCTACCTCTGTTAGCTACCACAATCGAGAACTTTCGCACAGGAAACTATTGGGCGTCTCATCGGAACGAAACTACTCAAGGAAAATTAGCTTGATAGTAATCAAGTGCAAAAATGGACCGTGGATCCTGGACTATACTTATTCTGGCCATAAATACTGTTACAATTAAAAATATACAAAATATTACATTTGAATTTGGAATCTGTCATTTGTATATGATTAGTCATTGAGTTTTCTCATTTCGGCGCCAATACATTGTACAATATTTTGTGATATTAAAATGGAGTGGGGTGATAGAGAGAACCGAATCGCTGTGATTGCATTACACAAAGTATGTATAGAGCTAAATGCAATATTTAAAACCCTCCATACGCCTGGTATTAGTAAAATGTTTGTGTACCGGGCTATTAATAGGTACAATGGGACCTCTTCTGTTTGTGACAGAAAAAGATCTGGCCGTCCACGTAGTGTTCATACGAAAAAGGTGGTCAAAGCAGTAAGGGGAAAGAATTCAAAGAAATCCTGTCCGAAAGCAAAAGATTTTATCTCGGGAGCTGAAGATAGCCCCTAGAACCATGTCGCGTATTTTAAAAGATGACTTAGGACTCGCAGCTTATATGAAACGTACTGGTCATTTCTTAACTGATAATTTTAAAAAGAATAGGGTAGTAAAATCGAAACAACTACTGAAGCGGTAAGAGCAAAGGGAGGTCACAAAATATTTTGTTTACGGCTGAGATTTTTTTACAATTGATCAACATTTTAACAAACAAAATGACCGTAATTATGCTCAAAGCTCTAAGGAAGCTTCCCAATTAGTCGACTGAATGCAACGTGGACACTTCAGTGATGGTTTAGTGGGGTTTTACCTATAAAGGAAGGACTGAACCATACTTTTGTGAGATAGGTATCAAAACATCGGCACAAGTGTATCAAGATACCATTCTTGGGGAGTTAGTGAAGCCTCTTAAGAACACCATGTTCAATAACCAAGAATGGTCCTTCCAGCAAGACTCGGCGCCGGGTCATAAAGCTCGATCTACGCAGTCTTGGTTGGAAACGAACGTTTCGGACTTCATCAGAGCTGAAGACTGGCCGTCGCCTAGTTCCGATCTTAATGCGCTGGTTTATGATTTATGGTCAGTTTCAGAGAGTACGGCTTGCTCTAAACGCCATGATAATTTGGAGTCCCTAAAACAATCCGTACGGTTGGCACTGAAGAATTTTCCCATGGAAAGAGTATGTGCTTCTATTGATAACTGGCCTCAACGTTTAAAGGACTGTATTGCAACCAATGGGTCTCCATACTTCAAATAAGCTTTTTATATTTAAAATTGTTTTATATTTATGTATTATACTAACACACTGTAAAATTAATAAATGTTATTTACAATAGATTTTTTTTCTTTGTTTCATTATTTATGGCAAGACTAGGAGGTATACATACTGACGACTAACAGATTAGTAGGGAAGAAATAAATAGGAACCGCGGAGAAAAGTTTAAAAAACGGAAATTATGATATATTATACTCTGCCCCCTGTTATCGTATCGAGTGCATAACCGGCTGCGAGAATTAGTGATGGGAAATATAGATCACTAACATACACTGATAAGATTTTGTTATTCAAATCAAATCAAAATATCTTTTATTCAATTTAGGCCCTGAGAAGGCGCTTATGAACGTCAAAGCTACCACCGGTTTGGAAAACAACCCAGTCATCAAGAAGAACAGGCAAAAAACTCGATCTGGTTTATCTCTTCATATTATATATTTTTACAAAACCATAAATAGTTGCATACGTTTTTATTTGATGCACAGAGAGGAACGTCATTTCTAGATGTCACAATCGTTCACATATTGATCCACCCCATAATAGCTTTTACATAAAACCCGCTTGACATGGTTCTTGAACTCAGTATCCGGCAAATCGGTAATGTGTTTTGGGACTTTGTTATAAAACCTAACACTATTACCTAAAAAACTGTTTTTGGATTTAGTGAGCCTGGAGCATGGAATGACCAATTTGTTGCTGTTTCTAGTATTTAAATTATGTTGTTCTTTTACTAGATCCAGCATATCTAATAAAATTATTAAATAGCATTCTAATAAATTTCTCAAATAGCATAATACTTGACGATAGCTCAGAGAAAAAATCTACTCGAAGTACTAATTCAACGTAGCCGAAGTCGCAGGCAAAAGTTAGTCGGTGTTATTATAAAAAAGTTAAATACGTATTGAACCCTGGCTTTAAAAAGGTCTCATATTAAATGCACCACGGTCGCTGAATGTTCACCATCTTGCTCTTTTGTCCCGCTTTGGTTACGTTAGGTAACGACTTGTGGAAAAAGGATAACGCAAACCTGCCTCTGGCGAGCGCGGTGCATTTATTATGAAACCTTTTTAAACCAAGTATTTAATACGTATTTAACTTTTTTGTAATAACACGGAGTATGTTTAATATATACGTAAGTTCTTCACCGCGGCTGATTGTCGGGTAATTCTCCTCACACCGCTGAAAGCTGTACAATAAATTCTTGGCATTCAGAAGAACCAACCACGCGAAAGCGCTCCGATAAAAATGCGATGACTCGACTTCTGACACCTTTTTTTACTTTGAAAACAATGCTCAAGAACTTCGAGGTATTAAGACGTCAAGACGTTGATTGGTGCCTATTCACTTTGTTGGAGCGTTCCATTTTAGCGAATAGGTCATGAAATATTATTTTATATAGAACATTAATATTGACTTACTTTTCTTTGGCATTTGTATATTGAATAAAAAGTAACAAGCATATTTTATTTAAAATTATCAAAATACCTTTACATAATCGTTATATATAAATTTCTTCTGTGCGTGTGTATGTCACTGAACTCCTTCTAAACGGCTGGACCGATTTTGATGAAATTTTGTGTGCGAGTTCTAGTGGATCCGAGAATGGTTTAGATTCACGATTGGACCCGGTGGGTGGCGCTTCGGTTGACTTTTAGGATTTATTTTTATTATCAAGGCAGGACAACGTCCGCCAGGCCCGCTAGTATTTTATAAATTTTTAACGTCTATTTTTATTTTAAATTATTTTTAAGAGAGTTTTAACCTGTAATATGCATTTGTTGTTAAAATACACTTCCTAAAGATTAATTACGTATAGATTACTTTTTCCGTGCAACTATCTTTCTTCCTTTTAGTAGATCTTACTCAACTATTGTCCAGTCACTAGTATTTAGAAAGAATAAAAAAGGCTATGCTTCATTAAAAGTGAACAATTAATTAACTGCGTCTAAATTTATTTGTCATATTTTCAAATATAATAACCAAATGTTGTAACTTTAGAAGACCTATACAGAACCATAGTTTCCAATGATAAGTAATTAAATGGTGTTGGTATATATCCACCGTGGGATCGTGAATTACGGAAACTTACCTAACTTGTTCGCCGTACATTGGTTTACAGTTAGCAGTTATTAGGTACTGTTGTGTTGAATCATGCGTGAAATTCGAAACTCTAAAGTTTTAAGTTGACATCCAATTAAATTTACTATTAAAATTCGATTTGAATAAACTGATAAATACTAGCAATAACAACAAAAAGTACTATTCATAATTGATGGCATCATATAAATTGACGGAGACCAATAACAAATTAAGGACAAAAGTGAATACCTTTAAACGTAGATACTAATATAGAACTTCAAACATCGTTATTTTATTTCTGAACATTGTCATGAATATCTGTAGATATTTAAACGGTTCGATGTTCCAAATAAGAATATATTGTGCCTTAATTGTCAGCCGTTCTTTAAGGCATTACTTAAATTAAGGTCATGTATTTAACGCCTTATTTAAAAAATTGTAACGAAATCATTTCAATAATGTCAATTTTAAAAGGAAATTGATATACTATACTAGTTTGTAAGTGGGAACAGTTGCCGCTATAAATTTAAATTTATTTTATTTTATGTAACCTCAAAATGTGTTTATTTTAAGTTAGTTATAACCACATTATAGTATTTGCTTTTTCATATTTATTGACGTTTCGATTTGAATAACTTGATATAGTTTCAATGCATGCATACAGGTTGGGGTCTTTAACCACTAATTTACAATTTACAACAAAGAAACTTGTATATTGCCAAAATGTTACTGTTAGTTGTTGAAGCCATGCCAAAACGTTCAAGATCGAGGGCTAGTTTAGGTAAATAATTAAGCCACGACGTAAACACATTATTGTAGCCAGGATAAGTATAAAATTATAAACTCCTAAATATTTTCCTATATTATACATTCTTTATTTATTATACTATTAGTTGAAACCAACTACTTCGTCTGCGTTGTCTTGTGTATGCGCACCACCATATATATATATATATATACGTATATAATTATTATTTATTAGAAATAAAATTTTTATTTGCTATAGATGTCTGTAAATTAAACTAACAACATAAAAAATCTTTAGTAAGGAAATTTTGTACAACGAACAATTTTAAAGAATTTTTTTTCTTCCAATTATAATGCAAGTTATTGTAAAATTGATTGCAACACCTATTCACAATTTATCCATATTTTCCTTTCGTTTAATACATTTCTCATATAAATAAAAGAACAATTTGATATTTATTTATACTCATATTTATATTACTATTTTCACTTCCTCATCAGATTTGAAATTATTTCCTTATGTTATCCAAATTCCAAAAATAACTATGACCAAGCAATAAGAGCAGTATCTGGCAAGTACGATACACAATGGAGAGTTTCCAATCGTAACTTCCATAGTTTTGAGACAGTGCGTTTTGTGGTGTGTGCTTCAGCGTTGTCGTAAAGGAAAGGTGGACTAAACATTGGCAAGACTCGATTATTTAACAGCAACCATGTCCATAATTATTCATATATCTTTATGATACACTTCTGCATTAATTGTTATGCAAAATATCAACAAGCTCTGACGAACGATACGGGACCACGCTACACTTACAAATAACTCCTTTTGTTTTAGCATTTATTATATACTTTGACTAGCTCCGCCGTATATAACCAGTATAATAGACGTTTTCGATCGTTTCCACTTTTTACCACAAATGAAAACCAAACTTAAGTTCGATCTATACTCATACATACTCAATGCTGTAATGTAGTTTACTACAAAATATTGTAGATGTTAGAGAACATATCTCCTCGTAAAACAGTGAAATTGAAAACTTTTCAGTAGTAATCAACTATCACAGAGAACTTATTTAAAACTAGGGCGGCCATATCGCAGTGAGGTGAGCAAAAGTTGATTATTCGGTCAAGGCTACCGATAGCAAACCTGTAAACCGGCTAGTGTATACGCAGCGTTTTGTAGAGATTGGGTGGCGAAACCCAACTAAAGTGACGTTAGATACACTGTCTCACTTTATTGCGTATATATCATATTTTACATTATTCTATAACAAACATTTTTCTAATGGATTAAAAAATAGACTGGTAAAATTAACGTTGTATACAAACGTTGGCTCTGTTCTTAGTTATGTTATTGTATTATGCATTCAAATACACATATTATTTAAACACATACTGTACAATACTCAACTACTCAAAGATCACCCTATACAGAAATACTCCTAACTCCAGAATATTCGACGCGTCCATATTTCAAATATTTTCTACATAATATTACACGCCGGCAATCCTTATAACTTCATCTTAGCCTTATTCTTTACTCTTGTTCTCCTAAAATTTCACGAAACAAACGAGATATTAAAAGTATATAGGTATCGATAAATAAATAAATAATTTACACCTAAAATGTTATAGAATAACGACGAATTTGAAATTAAAAAAAAAAAATTAAATATAGTATATTATTACACATCTGACTAGTTATAATATAGGTTTATTAAAAATATAGTATAGGACGTAAATAAATACACAATAGAGATCCCAGAACATCGTATTACTGTTATGGGTATTGAAGTGAACGTAGGAAGTGTATACGGAACCCTCTCTTATCATATTTATGGGAAATGTGCTGAAAAATTCTCGTACCATTTACAAGCACGAAATTTTTAATACTGCTTGGAAGTATTGTAAAGATTTTAGAATATTATATATATACTATTTTGTTTTTTATATAATAACAGTATACATCTGAAGAACCAAAATCCGAATACAAAGTAATTTTAACGCGATTAAATTTTTGAGATCTAGAAGTCGATGTTTTTTATTTTCTCATGAAACGACTGTTTGTATATCTCTAATATCAATAAAATTCAATAACGTTTGTCCAATCATCATTAAAGTTAGTATACGTAAGTGTTTTTTCATAGAAAAGGTTTTTATACTACCGTTTCTTTTCATTTTACTCATTATACTGTTTTATTCAATTTTATATAGTAATTTAATGCAGACGAAGTCTGCGGTAATTGCAAGTTTGTCTATATTATTTACGGAAATAATAAAAGGAATATTTTTATCTACAGTTATGAAAATATATTGTAAATTAAAGAAAGATCTATCCTAACAAAAATGTTTAAGTATTTTTTAAAACCTTTTTTAATTAACGTACGTAATTAAACTGTTAACTCGAGAAGGCTTTACAAAATCATAAGACTAGAAAGGCGAACTGAGCGCTCCACCTCGACTAATTTGGCAATTAGTACAGGACCAAGCCCTTAGTCTAGCGCTACGATCCTCAAACACGGTTAAGACTATATTACCAGAGATAGGGTGAGAGAGACAAACGCCCTGAGAAGTCGCAAAATCCTAGTGAGAAACTTCGCTTTCTTATCCTTTACCCTTCTTGTCTTTTCACGCAAGGCCTTTTAATTCCACAGTAAACAAAACAGTAACTAAACAGCTAAAATACACACATAATTAATGGTGGTAGAGCCACGCCGAAACTATTACTGGTTTCAGCATGAATGGGTCGGCTCGCCCGGGGTAGTATCACCCTCTCATAGAAAACCGACGTGAAGTAACAGTGCTTGCATTGTTACGTTTCCTTCGGTCAGTGAGAGCACCGGAGGCCCACCTCCCTCTCCCCTCTCCTCTCTCCTCTCCCTCTCCCGCCCCTAACCCTTCCCCCCAAAGGGTGGCAACGCACTTGCGACTCCTCTGGTGTTGTTAGTGTCCATGGACGGTGGTGATCACTTAATAGTAGGTGACCCCCCTGCTCGTTTGCCGCCTATGACATAAAAAAAACACACACACACATTTAAATAATCAACACCTTTGCATATAGCAGATAATTATACTCATCACGCAAGAATCAGTAATTTGCAGGGATTTAACCTATCAGATCAACAGTTGGAACAGCTTACTTCAATTCCTATTTGTATTTTGAATAAAATATTAATCTATGTTTAATAACACATATTATAAGTAGAAAAACTATATAAGCACAATTGACACAAATGATATTTTTATTCCACAAGTTCAAGTTCCAAGGCTACAATATTCGTGGCTGTCACCTGTGAATATTTTACGGCATTTATTAGTAACTAGTTGTGCCCGCGACTTCATCCGCGAGAAAACTTATATAAAATACAGTGATTAACAAAGTCATCTGAATGTATTAAGTGCATTTACTTATCTACTTTTCTCTCTTACTTACGCCGCTTCGTCATTAAGATTACAATAACTTTTGATAGAGTGAACCGATTTTAATGAAACAAAGACTAAGTTACACCCTAGGATATGCTTTATGATTTAATGTAATGATAATTATGATTAGTGAGGGCGATCCGGGCGTACCACACGGTGTCCTCAGCGGTGGCCTTCACGCTCGCCGGCTGCCTGCCCTGGGAGTTGGAGGCAGGAGTTCTCGCCGCCGTGTACAAATTCACGGCGGCGAGGAAACGTATTGGGGAGCCTCTAGCTCCCAGGGAGTCTGAGGGAGGACGCCGTCGAGAGCTGGATGCAGGATCTGATGGACGCGCGTTTCTGGACGTATACCGTAGACGCCGTCCGCCCGGTCCTGCGAGAATGGATTGGGAGGAAATGGGGCTACCTGACGTACCGGCTGGTGCAGGTACTCACCGGATACGATTGTTTCGGGTGGTACCTGCACCGGATCGCTAGCAGGGAGCCGACCGCCGCCTGTCACGAATGCGGCGCTGATGAGGACACCTCGCAGCACACTCCGTCTGAGTGTGCGGCGTGGGAGAAACAGCGCCGAATTCTGGCAGTGGCGGTAGGGGAGAATTCATCGCTGCCGAGTGTGGTTTCGGCCATGCTCGGCAGCCAATGGGCGAGGCAAGCAATGGCCTCCTTCTGCGAGGAGGTCATCTCGCAACTTTCTTAATATTTGCCCAACTCCTCCCGCCACCGTAGCCGGACCTGAGAGAATGGGCGGGGGGGGGGGGGGTTTTTTTTTGGGGCATCTCCTCATTGTATCGGCCACCTTCCGCCGGGCGTACCGTTGGGGCGGCTCTACAAGGTAGATTACTAAGTTCAATCCCTTGCCGCCCCAACAATTACGGTTTGACGGTACGCCGTGGGGTTTTAGTCCGTGCGACTCAGACATAACCCACCCTCTCCCCCGGTGGTTAACGTTAAAAAAAAAGCTTTAGCGTTGTTTTACTATCTTAAACTATATCATCATTTAACATTAGATGAAATGGAGGTAAAACGCTATAAAGTATTAAAAAATAAAGAACATTATTATAATAACTCCAATGTATATAATATAACTAAGTAATTCACATTTCATAACGAATCAGTACTAGCATAAAAAGATTTATAAATCACTCCTAAAATATTTATTTAAATAATATTAATATGTTATAATTACTGGTTGTAATAATCTATTATGATTTTTATATTCTACATTTTGGAATTTAAACTAGTAGCTTAGGGACTAACATATACGTAAAAGAGTATGTAGACAAACGTACGTCTAAATCTTTGTTAAACTCACTGTTATATTTGTCGTCCATATGTACTGTTCCCCAAATACAAAATTAACCCTATACAGCAATAGATATGTAAACAGTTTATTGGATATACTTTTAATTTACAGCTGTATGTCTACAAAAATATGTTCTCATGATAATTTTTAATATACATAGTGATAGGATTTTTTCCAAGTCCGCCTATATAACTTGGTAGTTATATAGGCGGACTCAAATTGCAAATATGTCTCTAAGCTTTGATGTGTGTTCCGGCAGTTGTTTTTGAGAGACTACCCCTCTAGCCTTATCGTGTTTACCATCATGGACCACATCATTGTTTAAAATCAGGTGAAATTGTGAGCAAGTATTAAAAATCTAACATTTTTTTAAACCGATCCACTAAATCACTAGTATCTGTCATGCCTTGAATTGTCGTTATGTAATTCCCAATACTACATTGCATTGCATGTAAAGAAATAATAATTACTGTTTTGGAGAATATATGAAATAAAATGTTTATTAAATATGCTGATTACTTTAATTAAGTTTAACATTGTTTTGAAAACCTTACTTAAAGAATTTTAATATTCTCCAAACACAGCCTTTAAACCGGTTAGAATGCTCGTCTGGCGGTCGAGTAAGGTTATTTATTTATAAGAAGTTTAATTAATAAAGGTTTAAGGTATGAGTATAAATGAGTAAGACCTTACTTGTTTTTTCGGACTGACTACGCTATTGAACTACTAAGTTCTTGATAGCTTCACCGGGCTACTAAGGCGAGCGCTTAAGGCACTCAGCCGATTTTATTTGACAACTACCTCAAGGGTGCACAGCACACCTCGGCTTGGGCTGTTGCCTGATACATGCAATTCGCGACCTATCTGAGCTAAGCTAAGCTAACTATTCATACATATATGAGTTGTTAAAACATATATGTATCAAGCATACATACCTCAACAACTCTTATATATATTTCGTATCGGATAATTTTCTAAACTATTTCAGTTTGATAAGGGACTATACTTCTCAAGACTGTGTTAATAGGATTGCTCTTTTAATTATCACCCTGTGAACAACAAAAGGATTGTCATTTTATCTTACCGCGCAGATGAACGGTCCAACAAGACGCGTCGAGGTGACAATATTGTGGACGAATATGCTTTAATCAACTTGTCGTTAAGTACCTGTACACCTTCAGCTCCTTTATTAAACTGAGAACTTAAGAAAAAACGTAATTAAAACTATTTTTTTTATTTATTATATGTAGGTAATATATATTAACTAACTGATTCACACCCGCTTTGTTGAGCATTAAAAACGGCAAAAGGTCTATGAAATCCAAAAAACAAGTACCCTAGATATTTTCGTAGATGGCTACGAAAGTTTATCGAACTACATTGAGAACCACTGAACAGTAGTTAGACTGCAGCCAATTTACACACTTCATTAACATAACTAATACTAATCGTAAATTGAAAAAATATTCAATTTTAAATAGCAGTTTGTAAGCTTATTCGATGTACTATTAGTAATTAAATACAAAGATGATTATAATCTCAAATATTTAAAAATATTACGGATAAATACTGCACATGCCTAACCGATTAATAACTAAAAAATAAATATCTGTATATATATACATACTAGCGGTCCCTGACGTTGTCCTGCCTTGATAATTAAAGAAAAACCAAAAACGCCAACCGCAGCGCCATCTACCGGGTCCAATAGAACCCAGAACCCAGAAACTAAACCATTCTCGGATCCACTGGAACACGCACACAAAATTTCATCAAAATCAGTCCAGCCGTTTAGGAGTTCTATGACATACACACGTACAGAAGAATTTTATATATATACCGTGGTGGTCGTATAATTATAAACACTACCAACTGTTCTTGACTTTATGTAAGATGCTTCACCGCAATCGTTTTTATTTTGAAATTAAACAATAAATAAGACAACAACATGTTCAACAATTTATTAGAAAAACAATATAAATCCCACTACAGATGCGTTGCCGGCCCTTAAGAAAGGAGTAGGCTCGTTTCTTGAAAGTTTTCTTACTTTGTCACGGATCCCATAATCAGAACCTAACCAAACTCTCATCAAACTACCCTTGAAGTACATCCTTTCCAATAAAAATTGAATCATCGAAATCGGTTAACGTGATATTGAGCTATTCGTCTATTTGTCGTGTACATACTTAATGCAAATTTATAACTTATACGGTTTTGCACTGGATGCCGTTGTCGGAACTGTAAAAAAACTTAAATCTGCGAAAATACTTTACCTATTAATTTGAAATTAGACAAACAGTTGTATCCGAATACGCACTATTTTTATAGTTTAGATGAATAATAAAGACTACAGCAGCGCGTGGACGAGTATAGCTAATGTATTAAGTTTATTAATGCTGTTTTAATATGCACATAACTTTATGTCTGTATAATATAATTAGCAGCATTAGTTTATTGTCTAGCTAAGCTTGTTACTAAGTATGCTTGCTTATATACAATATCAGTACTAAAAAATCAGTAACATCGCTTAAGTCTCCATGGGAGCCACTGAGTCTGACGGTTAAAAAAATAGAAATGTAATGCTAATAAATTTATTAGTGGCTCATCAAACATCCCACAGAATCTCACGGGTAAATGCCGCTGACCCTGGTAATGTTTATTGAAGAATAGATCCATAAAGGTTTTCGATCAGTGACATTTTCTTATAAGACGAACAAATACTTGCGTACGTATTCGTTTTCTATGTTATTTATTAGATTTATCAGGTTTATTATATATTTATTAGCTCTTAATTTTTTCTCTTTCTGATTATTTCTTTAATTAGCGGTTTTAATTAAACCAATTATATTTAAAGTTACAAGTATATTTAATAAAGCTTTGAGAATGACGATAACTCCTCATTTTTCCATGTCACAGGTATATATACTCGTATACAGTGGTGGTCATATCTTATATATTAAGGTCTTTACTTATGAAATTGCCGTTTTGTATGAAAAAATGTAAACGAATTTTTTTCATGTATTTTTTATTTGTATTAATCGAAGTAATCACCCATGCAATCGATGCATCTTTGCCAACGCAGTGGCAGCTTATTGATGCCCTTCTTAAAGAAATCAGCTGGACGGGAGGCAACAAATTCTTCAAAGGCATTTTGTACTGCCTCTCGGGTATTGAATTTTTTTCCCGCCAAGGAGTTATCTAAATTCTGGAAAAAGTAGTAGTCTGTAGGCGCAAGGTCTGGTGAGTAGGGCGGATGACGGAGAACTTCCAACCCCAGTTCTTGCAACTTGGAGACCGTCTGCTGTGCAGTATGAGGTTGCGCGTTGTCGTGCAGGAGCAGCGGAGATGAGCGATTGACCAATGTTGGTTAGAGATGTGCTAGCTTCTCCCAAAACGGCAATTTCATAAGTAAAGACCTTAATATATAAGATATGACCACCACTGTATACGAGTATATATACCTGTGACATGGAAAAATGAGGAGTTATCGTCATTCTCAAAGCTTTATTAAATATACTTGTAACTTTAAATATAATTGGTTTAATTAAAACCGCTAATTAAAGAAATAATCAGAAAGAGAAAAAATTAAGAGCTAATAAATATATAATAAACCTGATAAATCTAATAAATAACATAGAAAACGAATACGTACGCAAGTATTTGTTCGTCTTATAAGAAAATGTCACTGATCGAAAACCTTTATGGATCTATTCTTCAATAAACATTACCAGGGTCAGCGGCATTTACCCGTGAGATTCTGTGGGATGTTTGATGAGCCACTAATAAATTTATTAGCATTACATTTCTATTTTTTTAACCGTCAGACTCAGTGGCTCCCATGGAGACTTAAGCGATGTTACTGATTTTTTAGTACTGATATTGTATATAAGCAAGCATACTTAGTAACAAGCTTAGCTAGACAATAAACTAATGCTGCTAATTATATTATACAGACATAAAGTTATGTGCATATTAAAACAGCATTAATAAACTTAATACATTAGCTATACTCGTCCACGCGCTGCTGTAGTCTTTATTATTCATCTAAACTATAAAAATAGTGCGTATTCGGATACAACTGTTTGTCTAATTTCAAATTAATAGGTAAAGTATTTTCGCAGATTTAAGTTTTTTTACAGTTCCGACAACGGCATCCAGTGCAAAACCGTATAAGTTATAAATTTGCATTAAGTATGTACACGACAAATAGACGAATAGCTCAATATCACGTTAACCGATTTCGATGATTCAATTTTTATTGGAAAGGATGTACTTCAAGGGTAGTTTGATGAGAGTTTGGTTAGGTTCTGATTATGGGATCCGTGACAAAGTAAGAAAACTTTCAAGAAACGAGCCTACTCCTTTCTTAAGGGCCGGCAACGCATCTGTGTTTCCTCTCGTGTCGCAACAGTCCATGGGCGGCCGTGATCACTTACCATCAGGTGACCCGTTCGTTTGCCACCAATATTATAAAAAAAAAACTCTTAAATTCTTAGGAGCCTATTGTGCTTATGTTCGTTGCTGTGTTCCAACATGACGCAAGCATTGTAATTATAATACATTACTTAAGGTGTATTATATGTGAAGCGATGGTAGCCGAGTTTGTGGTAGAAACTATCGCGAATTATTGATACGGTTGCGTTCGTACCAAACGTTACTTATTGTAGTACAACCAATTGAAACCATATCGCATACCATACCGCAAAAATGCGCATATTTTCATATACTTAAGGCGGAACGGAGTTCGCGGGCACTGCTAGTAAAATATATTTATGTACACTAAATAAATAAATAAATTGAAAAATAAAGTAAATTTTCAAAAAAAAGTATTAACCGACTTCAATATCAATCAAAAACCCATAAGGTACTAAAAAGCGGAAAAAAAATAGTTTATCAAATCAACCAAATTAAATAAAACATATGAATATGTGTGCTACCTAGAGATGTATTGGATTTGAAAATTTACTTTTTTTATGTCATAGGAGACAAACGAACAGGTGGGTCAACTGATGTTAAGTGATCACCACCGTCCATAGACACTAACAACACTAGGGGAGTAGCAAGTGCGGTTGCCAGCCTGTGTTTGAGGATTGGGGAGAATGGGGAGACGGGAGAGGAGAGGAAAGGGGGAGAGGAGAGGGGAGGGGGAGGTGGGTCTCCGGCACTCTCACTGACCGAACGAAACGCAACAATGCAAGCACTGTTACTTCACGTCGGTTTTCTGTGAGGGGGTGGTACTACCCAGGGTGAGCCGACCCATTTATGCTGGAACCGGTAATAGCTTCAGTGTGGTTCTACCACCTACAGAATACATTCTACATACTGTCTATATACTCTAGGGTCTAAATGCATTCGAACGTAGAGTTACAACAATCAAGCGCATAAAAAATAATATCGTATGATTTTTAATTACAATACTGCATTATATTATGTACAAAGGCCATCATTTATATCATCGTGTGTTGTGCGAATTTACGTTCCACGAATTGGGATGTGTAAAACATAATCTTAGTAGCGTGTAAAATTCAAATAGACTGAAGTTACAGGCCATCACTGACGATGTAAATACTGGTACCATGTATTTATTCCTCGCGACACGTTTCAATTAGGGAAGCAGCGCTCGGAATTAGCTCGCGTGTCTTCATGTCAAATAAGATTTGGGTTAAAGATGTGTAGCGGGTAACAAGTGTGTTGCTAAATTAAATACTGGTTTTAAGTAATTTAAATATTTTATTACAGTAATAATTAAATATATTTATAAGTAACGTAAATTCTTACTAATATTATAAACGGGAACGTGAGTATGTTTTTTACACTTTCACGTCATAACTACTTAATCCATCATTTGATATTTTGTATAGACTTTTTGTAGGTGGTAGATCCACGCTGAAGCTATTACTGGTTTCGGCATGAATGGGTCGGCTCGTCCAGGGTAGTAGCACCCGATACACACAAAACCGACGTGATGTAACAATGCTTGCATTGTTGTGCTTCTTCCGGTCAGTGAGAGTGCCGGAGGCCCAGCTCGCCTCCTTCCCCATCCCCCCAAACACAGGCTTGCAACGCACTTGCGACTTTCTTGGTGTCTATGGACGGTGATGATCACTTAACATCATGTGACCCTCATGTTCGTTTGCCTATTATAACATTAAAAAAAAATGACATTGTCAAGATAACAGAAAAAGATAGGAGAACCGTAAATCCAGGAAAAAGTACTGTTCCCAAGGGATAGGTCAAATTGTCACGAGCGAAGTCACGAGCGAAAACTAATAAAAAACGTTGAGGCATTCATAGGAACCGTCGACAGAAGTGAAAACTCAAACCAATGGAATAATAGTGTTTGTTCTCTTTTGAATTTTTGTTCATTATAGTGTGAATTATTTAAATTTCATAATTTGTATAATGAAATTATTAACATTAGTTTGATTCTCACATCTATTGGCACATGGAGCAATAATTATATACATTCTTATAAAGTGTATTAACCAACCAAACCTATGACCAGCTATAAAGTATCAATATTACGTGTACACAGGCCGCTATACTACGCGTCGCCAGTCTGGCGCAAGTACAATACACCACGAGCATGTCGAGGTCATCGGTGACGCGAAACCATAAGTTTTACCCCTGCCAAAATTTGCTCAACGTGGCTAATAACATTTTCACTTCAGTTTTCTTTATATATTTAATCAAATGTGTCGTTCAGTCTGTGCGTGTAATTTGCTTTTCAGATTTTTTGATAAATTATCATTTCAAAAATTAGTAATTAATTTAATAGGGTTTATAGATACCACAAGGTACAAGTTCGTAGGCGACCGTTCTGGATTGCGACTGATGTAAGCGGGATGAGGTAGCACGTTGTTTTCCAACTACATCACCCGCCCCCGTAAACATCTAGAGTACCTCATCCCCGCCAACGCCGGGCGCCCCGTAGAATGGTAGCCCACGAAGTTGTTGGACTAGATATTATTCGTTCACATAACACATTCAATTTTATTAAGATTTCCAGTTTTTATACACCGAGAACGAAGTACAAATTTTGTCGTCCATAAGCTGTTTAGTTCTCTTTTATGGTCTTAATATTCTACATGTACAAAATTTGAAGATCCTGAAAAATAACGTTTTTAACCTAAAATTTTTATTATGTGTTTCGAACCCAAAATAATCTTTTAAGTTTACGACGAGCGATAGAGAATCACGTATTTTTCGTATTTATAATAATGATAACAGGTTTACACGTTAATTATAAGTTTACACAGAGTTCGCTCATCAAAAATTGTTTAATTTAACTTTGCACCACAATTATCTTGAATTTTAATTCCGGAAACCAGAATAGGGCAAGGAAAGCAACGACTTATCTGTAAGAATGTTTTGTTTGATTGGAAAGGTCAATTAACTTTGTTACTGTATTGTTTAAGTAAGAGTTCGCATCCAAGTTGTGGGTAACGCAAGTTCAAAAATGAAACGAATTTTATATGCTTATTTTGAACAAGAAGTGTTATTGTCTCCTAACATTTCTTTGTTATCTAAATATGTATTAGTTAGCATAGAATATGAATTTGTCAACCTTTTTTGAAGGGGAAGTAATAAGGATTATGTAAAATATCTTAATTTGTCAATAAATCCTTTAGATATTATATTTTAATAGTAAGTATAGTCCGCGTCAAACTGTTTAACCGCTCTGAAGTAGATGCGCATAACACAAATTTAGGTATCAGAGAGACGTAGTGAGGTAAAAGGGGAGTAAGCTCGTCCGCGCGCGTACCTCGCCCCCTATTTCACCCACGTTGACACAGGTGTCCTGTCATTATTAGTTGCAGTACATTTGCATTCAGAAGTTAATTTAGTTTTGTTATTGGTAATTACACGTTATTCCTTTTTATATTGTTTTCTTTTTCTTGTATATATCTCTTTATTAGTAGACCTATCCACTTCGAAAAATGATGTTTCTAAGGAAGGCGTTGTTTATTATAAATTATTTATTTATTATGAATATATTTTATTTACAATAACGGTATTGTAACACGCATAACATCTGCACAATATATGCTACAAGATATATCCCATAGATAGAAGCAAATACTGCATAAGGCTGATCATTCAATTAAAATACGCGATCACCCAAAGTTCCCTAACCAGGTGATTAAACGTTATTTGGATTTTATTATAACTGACAAATACGAAATATGGCGAACTGTTAATTTTCTAGCTTTGTCTATTGTTCAGCTACCACTGTCTATTTCTAGTTTTTACAGTTGTTTCAGTAGTGATTCAATTTTTATTATCTGTTCATTGTCATATCTAATATATTGCAAATATTCTATATGTATGTAAAATAAAGAGGTTTACGTAAATTAGCTGTCAGAGCGTTTACAAGATGACACCATTAAAGACGTATCTTAATTCTACATAATCTTTTGAAAGTTGTAATGTTGTCGTTGTACTGCCACATTCTTATTACTTAATGTAATAGGCAAATATTTCCTTGAAAGTTAAGTCCTTTAATGTACTATACTGTACGTATAATATCGTAATAAAGATGAATAAATGTCAATGTTAAATTCTTATGGTAATATTTTGAATTTGTTTTGTATTAACTTCTTGACTGTACAAAGCCGAATTCAGAGGTACCGTCAGAGTGGCCATAACATTTGACGCGGACTATACAATATTAGAAATGCCTAAAATTGGATTTAGCTTATTTTGAAATGTTACGACATCATTAGCGTATCTTTTCTACTTCCTTAAGGTTATAGTTGGTTTATTGAAATATCGATAGTCTTTTTTTTAATTCGGTTTCCGCATTATGTGTACTTCAACTTTGCATTTTTTTGTTCTTATATAACATGTGGACTAATTTCGTAAAAGTTCGAAGAATGTATAAAAAAATCCTAATATATGTAGGTATGTGTTTTGAGTGAGGTCATTTAAATTAAAGTATTATAAAGAATTTTCTAGAAAGACCATTAGTATCTTACCTTTTCGGCATTTTGATAACTTTTAAGAACTGTAAATGTTTGACGGTTACGAAAACCTACTAAATAAAAAGTGCTATCTACATAATAAATTTTCCATTATAAAAATGGACGTTGTAAAATGAACGGACGAATTATTTTGGCAAAATAAAGAAATAAGTCGAGAGCATTCCGTACTGTCCAGGATTTATGTTTCGCCCTCGCGTATAGTAGTGAAAGCCTCCGATGAAAGTTTCATCGTATCTGCAAACTGCAGGCGTGAAAATAAAACCAAAGGGAATTTAACCGACCAAACCGTATGTAAATTAAAAACTTTTATGGTTAATAATAACAATAATAACTGATCTTAACTCTTTAAAGACAAGGTACGTACCTTTTTTTCGTGGGAAAATCCATTATGGATACCGATCCTCCCGGGGGAGAGAATGGGTTTTGTCCAACTCCCGCGGGTTAAAACCTAACGTTGTACAACCGTCGCTATAGTTGGGGTGGTGCGAAAGCTCTATAGACTGCCATCGCGCCACGCCAGCGACTGGCCTCCCGTCAGAAAACTGCCGCAGGGCCCCATCGTAATTAGGAGCCGGTCGCATACACACCGACTATCACCGCCATCCACCGAACCTGTGCAATGGGAAGATAGGCCCCCGGCCCATCTTCCCTAGGTCCGGCTACATTTGTGGAAAGAGATGGGCATAACGCCCCCTCCTTCCATCCCCCTTCATTGGTAAAGAAGGCCGCTCAAAGGATCCTCCTCGCGGGCCCTCTCCACCACCTCCTTCCGCGAGACGACCTCCGTGCAGGAGGCTACAGTTCCCCAAACAGACTCACTGCCGAGTATGACTATCACCACGCTCGGCAACGAGAGCTCTACCTATGGCAGCAGTCAGAGTGCTGCACTGCTCCTCTCACGCAGCACACTCAAACAGAGTGAGCTGTGCAGTTATATAGTACCTTCCTACATTATTTTAAATTTAAACATATTTTTGAAGATAAACTTGTAATTGCATGGTAGGGATAAATTTGCGTTATGAGTTAAACGTAAGGCAGATATGCATTTGTAACCAAAATAAGTAAATGTATAGTTAAGTATTTATACTACGGAACTTCGTATAGTATATAGTTTAAGAACATGCTATATAATTTAATAGACTTGAGCCAAAGAAGTTTTACCTCCTCCGTGTTTACAAACACTTACTGATACACGCGCTTTTTTATATGTACAAACTTTGCTCTAAATATCAAATATATGAGAATAAATAGACAAATTAAAAAAAAATTACATCTGACTGAATATAAAAACATTAAACATGCACCAATCAAACTGACAATACTAAATTCAACAGCATTGTTTTCAATGTAAACAAAAAAATGTGCCTGAGGTCGAATCATCTTATTTTTATCAGAGCTCTTTCGCTTGGGTGGTTCGTCTGAATGCCAAGAATTTATTGCGCTGTACAGCCTTCAACGGACCGCGAAGAATTAGCCGACAATCAGCGATGAAAACTATTATATAGATCTTTGAAATAAATGGTTATAAGAGATTAATTATGAAAAAACTAATAAATGTATACATATGGATTAGTGTGTTTGTTGATTACAAAAGCATATGATGATTTTTCCTTAGTAATTATTAAGTACTTTTTAGAATTACATAAAAAAATCTATAACGTAAACGTACTGAGAATATGCATTTTTGTATTTTCCTAGTATTGTTCTAATTAACTTCCAGTTTTTTGTATTATTTACTTTATTATTTGTATTTATTGCATTTAAGTATTCAGATATTCTTATTAGTCATTGTCTATAGTGCTTTTAGGATATGTACTCTACTTAGGTACGTATGTTGAATACGTATAATGTCTGGAATACGTCTATTAACAGTGCTAAGATATTTCTGTGAATTTTGCGTGATAAAATCATGATACTAATTGCTTCTCGGAAATTAAATCTCAAAGTCGATTTCTACAAAATACGTGGGAGTTATACATTAAAAATATAACAACCAATTATTTATCAACCTAGGGAATATGTATACGAGAGCTATTTTAAAATGAATTTCAAGAAGATGCATGAAAAAGAGGTACCTCATAAAGCGTAAAAAGAGATAACAAAATAAATCAAAAATTTTAGAAGTTTTTTTAAACATTTTATAGTTTGCACAATCTCACCTTGAACTAGGATGTTAAAATACCAAATCATAAGTAATCCGTTTTTTAGGGGTCACTCAAGTATTACAGAAGCACTGATGGGGGGTCCTTGGTGAGCTTATTTTTTATGGCAAGGGGATAGGGGGGTCTGAATGGTGATTCAAAATACTTGTATATTTGTTTACATAAGTATGGGATAGGGGGTTAGAGCATTGCCTATTTTTGCTGATCTGGGGGAAGGGGCGGTCAGATACCATGAAAATTCTCCTTACGTTAATACTTGAACGGCTCCATATACATTATCTTATTAATGTTATAAATGAAAAAGTTCGTGAAGAAATATTTGTTACTCTATCAGCCAAGAAATACTGAACGTATTTTTATTACACTTTAATATAGCTTATAGGTATATTATAATAACACAGACTATAATTTATAAAGATGTTATTTGAACTGTCCCAAAACAGCGAAGAGTGTAAAGTAAATTGTAAAAAATATGTCAAAAAATTTACAAATGGTCATACGTTTCTCGAATAAAAGAAAATCATGATTTTCTGTAAAAAAAAAATTGCACTATATCTTAATTAAATATACCTTATAGGCAATAAACCAACAAATATTGATAGGATTTGTTTTTGTGATTTGTGATTGATTGATAGGTCTGGAGATCTGTAGTTCAGGTCTTTGAATCTTTTTCAGACTCCAGACCTCACATTAATGCACTGTAAATTTACTGTTCTGTAAAATGTACTTTTTCTTTGTACATAATTATTATTGTATAGTTTTAAGAATGTAATTATGAGGTCAAATAAATAAATTTATTATTTATTTATTTATTATTGTCATTGAGTTTCAATATAAACAATGCATATTTTCGGATATTTTCAAGTAGATATTCTTATAATTACTAGCATGCTCTATGGTATTTTATTTCAAGCTAGATATTTAAAACAAAGTAGATATTTTAAAAAAAATTGCGTGAAAAAAAATAAAAATTCTAAAATAAAATATCTTTCCATTTCTTGGTGTAGAAATTAACAATCTCCGCTATATTGATATACTAATAGTTTCTCGAAAAGTGAAGGTTATATTATATTGAAATTACTTATTCGGCATTGTCGGTTCTTGTAATTAAGTTATTCTGTTCTATAATAAACGGTAATCTTATAGCTAATTAATGGATTAATTAGAAGATAATAACGTAATGATTATAATATATTTTTTTTTGTAATACATCGCTGGACGTTAATGTTATATCGGCTTAACAAGTTCTCTGCTTCAGGGTATATAACAATTAGTGATTGAACAACCCAAAAGACCTAATTGTGAAAGATTTATCACCAATATAAATATTTAATTTCAGATAGATTAGATAAAAAAACCGACTGATCAGAAGCTTCTGTAGTTAAAGAGAAATATATTTTTAGTTTATTTTATTTTAAGATAAAAGGTGATCTTACAGCTAACAAAAGAACAAATATAGAAGGAATAAAATAAATAAGGTCATTTAAGAGTTCACACAGATATAAAATTGACAACACATGAAATTAGTTGGTAGAACTATTAAAACAAGAATAAAATATATTGACGAAACGAATGCTCTTACTAATAATAAAAATACAGCCGACTTAAAAAAACCTGTACTCTAAACAAATGCACGAGAACATCTTTGACCATAGTGCATAGTAACCTACCTAGTCTACGATTGTCATACCTCATGGTAACTCAAACATTATACATTTCCTATTCGAGCAGTTAAAAAAGATTAATGAGAACTGTAATTAAAATATAAAAATTGGAATCCTTGCTAAGCCTAAATTTTTCTAAAGGAAAACATCGTAATGAAGTCACATGTCTGAACATGTGTCAAGAACTGTCTAGTTATGTACCTCAAGTTGAAAATCTAACGCCAAAGACCTATCGTCCGACAACTTCTCTCAAAATCAGGTCCAAATCGAGGTTTAACACGTTCACCGCTGTTGATTTCATCACCATTTAACATCGAATGAAATTGTGCTCAATATAGCCTAAATTGTCTAGGGATAGTATAGCTTCTTGTTATATTCTTCTTGTTATAAACAAATATATAAAACTTTATCTCTACACAATGTTATGTAATAAAATTAAATTCCAAAGAGGATCGTTTACAATTATCAAAAAAAACTTCGCCGTTTTTAACATAAATAGCAAAACGGAATACTTTCATCTGAATACGTGTTACAACGAATTAACAATTCAAATCATACACGCTCACAAAAAGTTATATCATCGCTAGTCGTAAAAATCACATTAACCGGACAAATAACGATAAGGCATGTAATTTAGATAGGGGAATGGATACAAATATAAATAAATCTCGCCCGTGCGTAAATCACATTGACCAAAGCGCGCAGCCCTAACCAAAGCGGAACTAAAACTAGGGAACTGAGTTTTTCGCCGGATCTTGGTCTGTCATGGCTTGGCTTTTATACTTTTTTCATAATCTTGTGTTATGTTACTGTATATTTTGTAATATTGGTGGCATTTTACCTTGAGATATTTGTCAAATAAAATCGGCTAAGTGCCTTAAGCGCTCGCATTCGTAGTCTTGTAAAGCTGTTAAGACCTCGCTAGGTCAAAAGCGTAGTCAGTTCCTAAAAAAAATGTGACATTTTATGTAATAAAGTTTGGTTATTATGCACAGGTCAAGTGGATGGAAAATAATGCCACGAAACATTAATTTTGAAATGCCTCAAAAATTTTCTGGAAACTTTTAACAAGGGGGCTACCGTATTACCTATTCGAGTCTCGACAATGAAACTAATAATATTGAAGATTGTTTGGCAAAAATAAAAATTAAATGGTATTTCACCAATTCTATTTTGGTACTTAATATTTCATTTATCAATATTTCACAGACAAACTTATAAACGCTACGTATAGATCATCTGTATAAAATTACTAGCTATACCTATGAGTAGTTTGCATGCGTTTTTTATTATTTGTAGCAATTCTTATTTGTGATATTAAATATAGGTAGTTGAGTAACAGCAAAATAGATGTTGTGAAAATATTATCGGTGTACATATAACAACATTTATGGTAAGCGTTTGAACGAGTTACAGACCCTCCCGATGAAATAACGGCAGTGAACGATCAGTACCAGCCTGTATCTGCAAACAGAGCGTGCTCACGCCCACGCCCGCGTAACCACAGATCACGCCGCCGTGGTCTGGGGGTAAATTTCACTTCCGCACACCAGACTAGTCCCCCCTCGGCAGCAGCTCAAGCCTAGGTCCGTTCCCTCGTGGAGCCCTTGAGTACGCTGCTCGCGCGATACTGTGACACAAAATCTTACATCACTGCGACAACATTACACATATCACCTCCACACACGTGCACGCATACACGGTTACACATGCAGGTGGAAGGGTTTTATTTTTTCCCCTTATCAAACTGAAATAGTTTAGAATATTATCCGATACGAAATATATATAAGGGTTGTTGAGGTATGTATGCTTGGTACACATATATGTTTCAACAACTCATATATGTATGAATAGTTAGCTTAGCTTAGGTTAGCTTACATAGGTCGCGAATTGCATGTATCAGGCAACAGCCAAAGCCGAGGTATGCCGCGCACCCTTGAGAGCCAGTTGTCAAAATAAAGTCGGCTGAGTGCCTTAAGCGCTCGCCTTAGTAGTCCGGTGAAGCTGTTAAGACCTTGCTTGATCAATAGCGTAGTCAGTTCGAAAAAAAAAAAAAAGAAGTTTGATCGATACGAAAGCTGACGTGATGCAGCACCACCTGATGACGAAGTATAGTAGAATGGATATGATAAAAATGTTGTTACTCAGGTATGCTAACTTTCACGGTGATGGGTCAAACGCTGCTGGAGTTTATCAATCTCAGACATGTATAGCAACATCCATTTATGGGTACAATACTAGAAACCGCCTGTAACTTCGTCGGCTCTTGTATCTTTAGCAATAGTGTCACCATACATTATCTTCGTGTGCCTAACTCGTAACGTTTCTTGCAGCGCTCGCCGGAAAATCTCTCAAATGGCAAGATGCTTTCAAACTTATTTGACACGTATTTAAACAACATCTTTTATAAATAATAACTTATGTGTTAATTAGATGTATAAACTCTATTACTTTAAAGCTTAATCAAAATACGTTCAGTAATGTTTACATGAAAAAGTAAGAAATCTATCCTCAAAAATTTTCTTGTTTAATAATAGTAATAGAGTACAAATTAAGTATTATGCATATGCGTGATATTATTGTCATTTGTTTCTTCAATGATACATATAAGCAGGCCTTTTTCTGACACTTCTTTTTTGGGTACACGCTAATTTTCGAAAATTGTAAGTCGGTATTTTTTTACAATCTCTACTACAAAAAAAAACCACTGTGTGATGCAGTAACCGTTCGAGAAAGATAGATTAGATTTTTTATTTGGATAACTATCACCTATTTAAAAAATCCATTTTTCTAAAGGTTACCAAGATTGATTTTTTTTTCAAAGTCCCTATTTTTAGGGCAATTATTCGATATTATCGAAATTCCCTTTAAGGATACTGCGTGCCCCCATATAAAAGTCCTGCATAAGAGTATTGCAATAACTCATTATATTAGTGTAGAGTACGAAATTCTACAATTAAGCCCTTCTAAATAACATATTGAACTTATTTCTATTCATCTTTCAGGTTTCAACTGATTATTGAATTCCTGGTTATAAGTTATAATGAAAGAGGAAAGTAACAAAAAGAAAAAAACACAAAATACAATTCACTAAAACGTGAACTATATAATTTTATAAGTAAATTGAAAACTCTGAATACAAAAAGACAATGTAGTAAAACATAAGGAATTTAAACTCCGTTGGATATATATAGTTCGAAGAGGGGCGACGAACTGAGCTGCTCTGAAGCATTATTCCGACGAGAATCTGGTATGGGGTGGACCCGGCGCATCCAATTTTGCGTTTACATTATCTGTGTTGTTGCAGCCCATTCAGTCGCCCTCAATTTCCCAAGGCGATTTCTGCTCAAAATGCCTTTGGAATATCTGGTGTTTGACGAACTAATTTTAATTAGGTACAAAATTGGATTCTTGTAACTGTTATCCTTTGTATTTGGAAAACTTCGAAAGTCTTCGCAGTTTTGTATCAAAGAGAGCAATTAAATATTTTGTAATTAGTTTTTCATGTATTATGTACCTATATCCCTATACTAATAGAAATAAATAAAGAGATGTACACACACTTTGTTCATAAAATTCAGTTGTTATGGGAAAAAAGTCATGTATAACGTTTTTTTTTTTTTTTTTATAGTAGCACGGCAAAGTGACTGCACTGTGCCTGATGGTAAGCATAGTACAATCCAAAAACAATGGCGACCACCGATTGACATACTATCCATCGCCGGTCGCCGCTGTCATGCCGGCCTGCGAAAAGCTGGATATGCACAGGCTGATCCCGAAACGCGACCCGCAAAAGCGAATCACTATGACGGGCTTTTTCGCCATATACATGGTGGTTGCGACCCAGTCAGGCTGTAAAACCCTACCACCCCGCTTTCGCCATTGCCTCGTTCGTTACTCGGCAGGGTGCACCACGTGCAGGTGAAGTTGGCTTGGGTGTCTCAAGTCTTAAGATGTTGTGCGACACCCCTTACACCCCAAGTCTTAAGATGTTGTGCGACACCCCTTACACTTTCCCTAGTGTATAATTTCTAAAATTACTAATAAACGCACTTAGGTACGCTTACATTCCATATTAATCAACTATTGCGTAGAGAGTGGATCACGCGACTGAAACACCCATCTTGGTATTTCCTATTAAGCAATTTAGGCATTCAAAATTCGGTCTTTCTCGGTAACGCTCACTTCTTAAATATCCGGCCTCATTGATAATTTCTGCCCTACATTTTTGTTATATCTCAGCTCCTAAGGGTCGTAGCGCGATATTAGATAACTTATAATCTTCTTAATGCCATAAAATAGAACATACCAAATGTGATTGTTATAAAGTCTACACTTGTTATACAGTATAATATAAATCGGTTTTGAATAAAATAATATTATAAATCATTATATCATATATACAAATATAGCTTCGCTCGCGTTAATGTAACTTTAATCTATCCCTCGGGAGCAGTCTTTTTGCTGGGTGGAAAGTAGGTACCCTACTTATAGGTAGTAGGTATGTCCTTTTCTGTACCTCTGACAACGTGTACGCAAAATCTAATAACTATTTGTTGAGTGTTTAACGTGTGAAACTGTAACAAACGCAGAAACTCACTTTCTCATGTAGGTATAATATTTAGTTACGATGAAAATAATAACTGTAATCTGTTCAAATACCTATCTAGTTAACACTAATAATGTTTTTACTACACAGACAATAGGTTCATGTATTTTGGATTTTTATTTGCCTATACTTGTCCTCTTTGAATTTGTGTGGAATTAGACTTTGTGGAAACCGCTCTGGATATCATCGTTTTTACCTGTATAATTTTCATGCTTGTGTCAGACAGTAAAAAGAATGGAAACCGAAACATTGGCCTAAAAGCCTGTCCAGATGAAGCGATTAACGCGCGAGTCGACACGCACGCTTCAAAATATATTGCGTCCAGATACCGCGTTTCTACCCTAGGAAACGTCGCATAGAGCCCTACGGATAGAGCGGACTTTCTTAGGAAGCGCATCGAAAAGGCCGTTTTCACACTCGGTAAATGGTTTCGTCGATGGCGCATAGAAGTTAATCCTGATAAGAGTGCCGCGATACTCTTCGATCCTTTACGACGTAGTAATAACCTCAAACACATCAGGCTATACGGAACCGATATACCTTGGGCCAACGAGGTCAAATATCTCGGTGTTACATTAGATAAACGTTTAAATTTCGAGTCACATAGAGTGCGAAACAAAGCCGCTATGGTCTTGGGTCGCCTCCATCCGTTGCTTTGTCATAGGAGTAAGATGTCCCTCAGACACAAGCTCACTTTGTATAAGACGTGTATCCGTCCCGTGATGACATATAGCAGTCCCGTTTTTGCGCATATGTCGAAAGATAATTTTCATAAGTTGCAAGTTCTTCAAAACCGCGTTTTACGAAAAGTGACCGGTGCCCCGTGGTACATCCGGAGAGTTGATCTACATAGGGACCTAGAGATGCCTTCTATCTGGGCGTACGTAAAATCACTCACGATTAGTTATTTTGAAAAAGCCGCGAATCATCCCAGTCCGTTAGTGGTATCCGCCGCAAAATACGAACCCGTACCAAACGCTGCGCGTTGTAAAAGACGTCCGCGACATATTTTTACCGTCCCTCCCGATGAAATAACGGCAGTGAACGATCAGTACCAGCCTGTATCTCCAAACAGAGCGTGCTCACGCCCACGCCCGCGTAACCACAGATTACGCCGCCGTGGTCTGGGGGTAAATTTCGCTCCCGCACACCAGACTAGGCCCCCCTCGGCAGCAGCTCAAGCCTAGGTCCGTTCCCTCGGCGTGGAGCCCTTGAGTACGCTGCTCGCGCGATACAGTGACACAAAATCGTACATCACTGCGACAACATTACACATATCACCTCCACACACGTGCACGCATACACGCTTACACATGCAGGTGGAAGGGTTTTATTTTTTCCCCTTATCAAACTGAAATAGTTTAGAATATTATACGATACGAAATATATATAAGGGTTGTTGAGGTATGTATGCTTGGTATGTATATGTTTCAACAACTCATATATGTATAAATAGTTAGCTTAGCTTAGGTTAGCCCAAAGATAGGTCGCGAATTGCATTTATCAGGCAACAGCCAAAGCCGAGGTGTGCCGTGCACCCTTAAACTAGTTGTCAAAATAAAATCGGCTGAGTGCCTTAAGCGCTCGCCTTAGTATCGATGCCATTTACATGATTTAAGCATTTTGTAGAATTTCTAAGTTTCCTCATATCAAGATCATCTTTAGTGTTCAGGTTCTGGGTTTTCAGAGTTTGTGGTGTAAACAAATAATGAAAAAGTCCAAAGAGGATCATAATTTATTTTCAAAATTATATAATACACTTTACAATTGACCCATGTCTGTTAGCGCCGCCGGATTAAGAAATGAAGTGTCCAATAACAAAGACGGTAAAATCTCATGCATGCGAAACCATTATAAATTTATTTTTTGAATGAGCCAACACATGTTTTACAAGATAGCATTAAATTTTTCTTAAAACTATTATAGATTTGAATGTACAAAGAAAACATTTCATACCGAAAACGTGAAGTCCGTATTTGTTATAACAATGTAGTCAGTGTTCACTTTAATCAATCAAGCTATTCAAATGATTACGTTAAGCAAAATAAAATTTTATGTACTAATATTTTTTATTATACGAGATGTTCAAAAATATAATCTAGAATAAAAAAGTTATATAGAAAAGACGGAATGCAGACTTAAATTGTATCTAAAAGCAAAAAAAATCGCAGTTTAGTTTAAAATATTTTAAGATTGTCAATTTAAATAAAATTAACTAATTCATTTCAATTATTATTATATCCTGTGCATGTTGGTCGCTTACAGATAATAATATAACCTCGCTTATACTGGATATACACTGACTTATCCTGGACCACGATATGATAAGCGTACAACTAGGGTTTAGGGTAGGGTAGAGAAATAGAGAACCATATTATATTGCAGGAATGTTGGAAAGTGACCAGCACTACGCAGTCTGTTGGAGTTTTTGGCGAGATTTCAATCTGTGATGTAGTGGATTTTATATTTTATTCATAAGCTTGTTTTTAACTCTATACGAGGTGTGTTCATAAAATAACGGGAATTTTATAAATTCGCGGGTTTGGAGAGCCCAATTGTCAATTTTTTACTTACTTACTTGCTTACTTTGTCTGTAAGCAGCCGCTAAGGTTAGACGTGTTTTACAAGCTTGGCGATTTTGTTTGTTAAAAGAATTTTGAAATTTTGCATAAAAAATGAAATAAAGTGTAACAAAGTGTGTGAAATGTTAACAAAGGCCTATGGTAAGTCTGTTATGAGTAAAACAAGAGATTACGAGTGGTATAAGCGTTTCCAAGATGGCCGTGAAGACGTCAAAGATAATAAGCGCCCCGGACGCCCCAGCACATCAACAACCGATGAAAACGTGGAAAAAGTGAAAGCAATGGTTATAAATGATCGCCGAATCACAATCAGAGAAGTCGCTAATGATGTTGGCAAATCGATTTGGCACGCCATGAAATTTTTTCGAATGTTTTGGGTATGAAACACGTGGCAGCAAAATTTGTTGCTTAACTTCGTTGCTTGTTCGTGAGTTCTTGGCCAAAAACAATACTGTAACGATGCCCCAGCCTCCATATTCACCAGACATGGCTCCGTGTGACTTTTTCCTATTTTCAAAAATAAAGAGAACCTTAAAGGGCCGTCGTTTTACAAGCATAGATGAGATTAAAAGCGCATCGCTGAAAGAGCTAACTACTATTCCAAAAATCGAATTTGAGAAGTGTTTCGATGACTGGAAAAAGCGCTGGCATAAGTGCATAAATTTTGAAAGCGACAACATTAATGACAAAAAATTATTTTTTTTCTAAAACGAAAACTCCGTAATTTTTTTAACACATCTCGTATTTTGTAATATCTGTGATACTTTACGTAATAGTAGTTTCGTTATTGTACAGTAAAGTGGATGGGAAATAATAACCACAGAGCATAAATTCTGAGATGCCACAAAAACTCAAAGAAAATTTCTAACAAGAGAGCCACCATCTTGTTATAGTATTGAAATGATCACAAGGCACTTCATATTATTACCTACTTGACAATGGCAGCAAGAAGATTGGTTATCAAAAATAAAAGATAAAAACAGTTCCAACACCCTCCAAAATGGCTTAGCGTAAGAAAAGATGGTAAAGCCCTTGCCAAACTTTAAGACCGCACTTGTTCAGTGTTATAGTTGCGCAGTACACAAATATTTCGGTATAAACACATATTATATGTATAACATTGAGTCAGCTTAAGGATTAATAAACGCCAATTATCGATTTTTATAATATTTTAACTTTGTTTTGTATTAATTTTGGCTAACCAACCCGAACTTACGGCTATACTCACAGCGGCCAAAAAAATTGACAAAAACTGTAATATATAGGAAATGGTATGAACATACCAGTTGTAGACGGATTGACGTGTCCCGAGTTAGAAATTTTAATATTACATAGTATCCTCTTAGTCGATTCAAGTAACATTTGTATATATAATTCTTCTGTCCGTATACATGTGACTGAACACCTACACGTCTGGACAGATTTTGATGATTTTTTTGGACTGTTCAGATGGATTCAAGTACGGTTTAGATTCACAATTGGACCCGGTAGGTAGCGCTGCGGTTGACTTTCAGATTTTTTTTTATCATCAAGGCAGGACCACGTCCATCAGGCTCGCTAGTATAAATATAATAACAACTTCTGTCGTTTATTTCTCTATCCTCTTCTAATAACTTTGGTGGTTTCTTTGAAACGTATTCTGTTACTAATATAGGGCCACCGTATTTTAGAGCTTTCTGATGAACACTCATACGGAGAGATGGTTCTCTATGTACACCATAGACACGGTGTACTGAGGTTGCGATGATTGTCATATGGTACTTCTTTCCCTTTAATTGGTGACGACATAGTTTTCATGTAAGAAAATGCTTGAATGCATACTTCATGCTAATTTCAAATATATATACATACCAATAAAATGATAAGAGGTCTGCAGTTACTCATAAGCTACTGGATAAATTTCGATAAAAAAAATATTTTTTACTGCTGTCACTTGCCCCTTATAAAAAAACATTGTCTATTCCATATATGAAAGTTATTAGTTTTAATAAACTAAGGGTTTTTATAAGTGCCACGCGCTCAGCGATGTGTTTTCTTGCCGTGGTAAAGTGGGGGCAAGCGGTGTTGTGCTTATAAGCATAAACATATTTTATCCTTTGTTCATAAAATAATATATTCTTAAAAGAATAAACAAAGCGGACGAAGTTGAGGTCACAGGCTAGTACTTTAATGTGAATATCGGAGTTACTGAAACGTACAGAACGCGCAATATTAAATCACGTTTTTTTTTTATTAAATATATATATA
>MU158909.1:50546-135210 GCA_015888305.1 Antheraea pernyi | reverse complement strand
TATATATATATATATGTGGATATCTATATGGACATCTATATAAATGAAAATCCAATTGCCTAATGTATATAAGAGCATCACTTCAAAATAGCAGCACCTAAAATGGCTGATTCGTTTTTTGTTGTTTGTAATTGGGTCATTTCAAGTGAGGTGGATAACAAAAAATAGTTGTCGTTCTGAAATTCGTTCATATTCAGCCTCATTAGATTTCTAGTAGGTATAAATGTGAATACATAATAATTTTCTATCATGCTTATTTGTCAAGTTATGGGCTCCTAAAGAAAAGTCATATTAAAAATTCGGATTTTTATGGAAGTAGTTTTTCGCATTGAATAAATTTACAATAAGATATTAAATGCAGCATTTCGTAAATTAATGGCTCTTTTAAAAAATAAAATGAAACTTGAAAAATACTTTTATTTCTTTTCAATGTAAAAAAACCGGAAGTAAAATTTTCTATACCAAATTCAAGTAACTTGACCGATCGCTTCTTAAGTCTCTTTTATATCAAAACATAGCCCAACAAGCACATAAAATATACTACAACTTTTAAAATGGAAACTGCATGGGTTAACACACATGTTGCACTGCGCCGAGGCAGGGTGGTTACCTACTGGGGCGGCACGATGAAGTCTTTAGAGATCTCGTGTCGCCCCGACTATAGCGGCAGACGTACACCGGGGGGTTTTTAGTCAGTAGGAGTTTCACATACCCTCACGCTGCCCCCGACGGCGTGAGGGTACCCATGTAGGATTTTCCCCCGTTACAAAAAAAAAAAGGGGGGTTACCTAAATAGATTTAATTGTCGCATATCGCATTAAAATACCTCGAACATTAAAATATATCATCCCGTTTACTTGGATGTAAATTATAACAATGATATAGTAGAAATATTAGTAGAAAGTAGTAATAAACAAGAATTTTGTGACAACGAAAGGAATCTAGCAGCACCATTATTTAGTTGCGTGAAGAATTATTACTACATCAAACGAAAACAGTCACATAATAAAAATAAATAGAAGTAAGGCGCTTTTAGGGTGTAAGGGGTGTCGAATAACATCTAAGACTTCAGACATCCAAGCCAACCTCACATGCACGTCCCTGCTGAATAACGAACGAGGCAATGGCGAAAGCGGGGTGGTAGGGTTTTACAGCGTGACTGGGTCGCAACCACCATGTATATGGCGAAAAAGCCCGTCATAGTGATTCGTTCCACGGGTCGCGTTTCAGGATCAGCTTGTGCATATCCAGTTATTCGCAGGCATGACAGCGGCGACCGGCGATGGATAGTGTGTCACTTGGTGGTCGCCATTGTTTTTGGATTGTACTATGCTTACCATCAGGCACAGTGCAGTCATTTTGCCGTGCTACAATAAAAAATATAAAAAAAGCCCTTCCATATTTTTTTAATTGTTTTGGTTATTGTTCTGATCTCTCTATGATATTGTGAACATTACAGGAAACTTACAGGTATATAGATGATCGCTTATATATCTTATCTTTTTGTTCTAAATAGGAGGTCCTAAGGTCTATATCCTTTTCTGCACAACTGACAACATGTATATAACATTTCATGACGATCGGTCGAGTAGATAACGCGTGAAAGGGTTACAAAGTCACTTTCGTGTCTATAATATTAGTAAAGATAAATTATAATCAAAGATTACCTTTTCCAGGGCGTCGTACCGCTCGGAACACTTCAGCCCTCACGTCGAGATTGTGCCTTCTGATATCTGCGAGTTCCTTGCGTGACGGTTGCGGCAACAACTCTTGCTGCACTACAAGCTTCTCGCTCTGACAATTAATTGAGTCACTCGTCAATAATTATTTCAATTTTTTCTACAAAAGTACTGTTAACACATTGAAACATCTATAACCCTAATTAACCAATAACAAAAAAAAAAAACTTATTTTGTTACTGGCAACTCTGTCCGGAACTCTTCACGTCTTTTATTATACAGTTAGTAACTTTTGATTGTTTTAGAATTGTATCTGCTGAACTATTAAGAGCAGTCTTTAAAATTACATAAATACACTTGGAAACATATTTAAGTCTCTCTGTTAAACTTACCATTACTGCTTAGTGTCTATTAAAAAGCGAAATTTACATGTAGTATATAAAGTCTATGCTCTCAAACATTTACTCAAATTCCCTATCTTTCACACTAAATTTATATTTATATAGTAAATCGGGGGTCGGCTCTTCCGGGGTAGTACCGCCCTCTCATAGAAAACCGATGTGAAGTAACAGTGCTTGCATTGTTGCGTTTCGTTCGGTCAGTGAGAGCGCCGGAGGCCCATCTCCCCTCCCCACTCCTCTCGCCTCTCGCTCCCCTAAACCTTCCCCCCAAAGGTTGGCCACGCACTTGCAACTCCTCTGGTGCTGTTAGTGTCCATGGACGGTGGTGATCACTTAACATCAGGTGACCCACCTGTTCGTTTGCCACCTATGCCATAAAAAAAAAATCATTTGCGGTTAAAGCTGTACGCCTATGAAATATACTCCCTTGTGATGTTAGGCAGGCAAGATCCGTGAGATAATTTAAAAAATGTCTCCACTGGCATTACCTCTCGCTGTCATAATATAACTATTCTATCGCGTTATTTCTTTTTTTCACTTTTATCTATAGTTATTGTAATTATTTTTGTCTATTTATATTGCCACCCGGTATTTATGAAAATAAAATGTCTCCTTAGGTTTGCCTGGAAGAGATCGCTGTAAGCAATAAGGCCGCCTAACTGTATTATAAACTGTATACACGTGTTGTAAACTGATGTCTAATTTTGTATATATGCAACGTGTGTGCATTAAAGAGTTTTATTATTATTATTTATATATAATACTCACAACGGTCCTATATCAGGAAACAAAAATCTCGTCAAAATCAATTCAGTCGTTTAAAATATTAGTCCGGATAAATAAAATATACAGTGAAACACATCAACTTTGCCCGATTTTTTAAAAAGATTTTTCGAACTTTTTAACTTTTTCGAATTGAAACATATGCGAATTTTATATTACTACTGTAACCGTATGTTCATATATATGCATTTGTTATGTAAAAAAAAAATCAAATTTTTATCATTTTTTGAGTGTTTTTGGCGGCGGGCAATTTTATCAGGACTTTTTTAGCCAACATTGCCCGTTTTTGATGCAAATATAAATCGCACAAAGGACTAAGAATCTGTATATGTTATTATGTAAATAAAGCCTACAATTTTAACATCGACTCAATATCATAAACTTTCTTATAAAAATGTGTTTGTAAATTTGCTATTTTACATTTTGTACCCACAAAAACATGCGTCACTTTCGACGAATTCTCACAAGTTACTGAGTAAACTTAGAAACAAATTGTAATACACAGGATACCACAAATATTTTCCTTTGAAATAATCCGTGTTATCAGAAATCATGCATTATATAATTCAATCATATATTTGCACATTAACGGATTTGGATTTTTTGGGCAAAGATACACTGGTTGGCAAAGTTGGCACATTTGATGGTAACAATTTGATTTATATGTGTGTTGTTACATTTTAACTTTTTGGGCAAAGATACACTGGTTGGCAAAGTTGGCACACTTGACAGTAACAATTTGATTTATATGTGTGTTGTTACATTTTAAAATATGTTAAATCAAATTTTAGACGTTCCTAATATTATACGTTATTTTTCAAGATCTCGAAATTTTGTGTACAAGTAAAATATACAGATCGTAGAATAAAAAACCCTATGAACGAATTTGAACATCGTTCTCGGTGTACATAAACTGGAAATCTTAAAAAAATTAAACATGTCATATGAACGATTAAAATTGAATTTAGGTCATTTCGGAATGTAACGACTCACATATAGATTGTAACTAGTTTCTTTTAAATAGTAACTTTGGGCTGACGCCAACACGCAGCAGAAGCTCTCTTAGAGGTGGTAGAGCCACGCTGAAGCTATTTATTGGTTTCAGCATGAATGGGTCGGCTCGCCCGGTGTAGTACCACCCTCTCACAGAAAACCGACGTGAAGTAACAGTGCTTGCATTGTTGCCTTTCGTTCGGTCAGTGAGAGCGCCGGATAACCCACCTCCCCTCCCCTCTGCACCTCTCCTTCCCCCAAACACAGGGTGGCAACGCACTCGCGACTCTTCTGGTGTTGCAAGTGTAGATGGACGGTGGTGATCACTTAACATCGAGTGACCCACCTGTTCATTTGCCTCCTACGATATAAAAAAAAGGAAAAAAAGCGAATTTGAAAATTCTTCATTGGTGTATAGCCTCCTTCGAAAAATGAGCTATCTAACTAACACTGAAAGAATTTTTCAAATCGGACCAGTAGTTCCCAAGATTAGCACATTCTAACGAACAAAGTTAAGTTTTTTTTTAATATTAGTATAGATTTAACATAAGACTTCTCAGGCATACCTTACGTTTCCGCTTCTTGGCCTTCGCGTGAGAATTCTCAGCGGCGATGCCCTGCAGGATGGCGTTGATCTGCAGTTCCTGCGAGTCGTGCAGGGGCGGCAACAAACTATTCGAGTTCAGTATCGAGACCGGCGGAGAGGTCGGTGAGGGTAGAGCCGGTAACGCGACCGGCTCGTTGGGCGGCGACGGCGACCGAGATATCTTACTTCCCATCGTCGTATACGCATCTGTAAAGCAACAAGTCACTATCACTATATAGTATAAAACAGAGTCGCTTTCTCTGTCCCTATATCCCTATGTATGCTTAAATCTTTAAAACTACGCAACGGATTTTGATACGGTTTTTTTTAATAGATAAGAGTGATTGAAGAGGAACGATTGTTTTTTTTTATGCCATAGTTGGCATACGAACAGGTGAGTCACGTGATGTTAAGTGATTACCACCTTCCATGGGCACTAACAACACCAGAGGAGTTGCAAGTGCGTTGCCACCCTTTGGCACTGTTACTTCACGTCGGTGTTCTGTGAGAGGGTGGTACTACCCCGGGCGAGCCGACCCGTTCATGCTGAAACCAGTAGTAATTTCAGCGTGGCTCCACCACTATTAAAATCACCAATTACCACAAAATGCAAGATAAAGCAATAAAAATAACGGGTTTTTTCACTCCTCCGTAAAATGAGTAAAATGGACTTGCGCAGTATTGTTGGCGCAGCAACGATATTACAAATGCAAAAGTAAGTTTGTTTGTTACAATTTCACGTCTTAACTGCTCCAGCGATTATCGTGAAATCTTGCATACACGTCATCAGGGATACAACAGATGTAGAGATATTCACCCATAGAAATGTACTGTTCCTGAAGGACAAGTCAAATTTAAAACAATACGAGCGAAGCTACGGGCAAAAAGTAGTATTTTATATACAGAAGGGAAAAAAATTTAAAGCAAAAATAAACATTGCTTACAAAATTTCTTTATGTTATACATTTATTTCCTCTCCTGCGTAGGCGCACGACATCGTTTACACGACTTATCTACTGCAAGAAAACGCGCATCGCTAAGATTTATACAAACGTTACGTAGTTTCTTAAAATTTTAATAATTTTGTACAAAATTAACACATCGTAATATATTGTTTATAGATAAGAACCGAGTGTCGAAAAAGTAAAACTAAAGAAATTTATATATATATATAATATTTTCGATGGTTTATAATAGTTAAAGTATAAAATATTTATATATAAATAAAATGGTAAGTGAGCTGTTACTCACCTCCGTTAAGAAATGGTTTAACAACAGGCGGAAGGTTAGCTGGTGTGATCGCTGGAGGAGATGCAGGCGGTGATGAGAGACCTGCACTCATCCCAATGCTGTCCACGTTTGGTGGATCCTGAAATGACATAAACAAACTATAGAAGTAAATGTTATTAAAAATTTTACAAAATTGGAATGCCTAATATAAAAGGTGACTTGTTAAACAGCAACAATATTTTCAGGGGTTACAGAGTAGTCGTTTCTGGTTCTAAATCAATAAAAAAAAATCTAATTCTATATGTTTATTTAGTGTATTAAGATAGTTACCTCAGGTGGGCGGCCAGAGGGCAGGTCATTGACTTGCGGCGCGAGTGGTGAGGTGGGTCGACGCGCCGCCGGTGGGGAGAGGGGTGACAGGGGCGAGTGGGGCGAGAGAGGTGAGAGTGGCGAGAGGGGGGAGAGGGGCGAGGCGGGCGGGGAGAGGGGCGGGGAATGAGGCGCGGCGACGGGCGCGAGTATGAGGGCGGGGGAGGAGGGGCGCCGCGCGACCACGTGCTGCGGCAACGGGCCCGCTTTACGCTTCGGCGGTATAGCGCGAGGGCTCTCCGCGCCGCGCTTCCCCGCAGCGCCGGCAGCTCCGGCCACCCGCATTGCACCCCCCGCCGGGTCTATATCCGCCTCGTCCACCATCATACGCTACAACAAAATGCATAATTAATATAATTATAAGAATGTAAGAAACACACTAATTAATAAATGCGGTTTATCATATTTGCCATTACAATAACTGCAAAATACAACAACGAATCACCGCTATAGTAAAATAGCATTTCAGAATAATCGCTAAACTCTACGATTCGAGTTGCGAAAACCAAATATCTAACGAATTAGATACATTTTGCAATATTTCTTTTCGTATTTAACTAAAACCGATATTGTTAGTATTTTCTTTTTAATATGTTATAACTATAGTAGCTTAATATATTATTATGGTATATAATAATATTGATAATTAATAACTATCACTAATTACAGGGGGAAAACATAAAATTTATACCGCTAGCCCCATTTCTTCACGGGAAGAAAACACACATCACTGAACACGCATAGATAGTGTGTATAAAAATAGCAGTTTCTTAAAGCTTTATCTGAGGTGAAACTATCGTGATTATTTTTAAAACAACCTAACTACTAAGAAACGATATTAGATATTATTATCACTCTCCTAAGAGAATTCTAAAAGTCAGCATTCTCAAGACGTCGAGAAATCATATCTAATAATAATAATAATAATACATATCATAAATATATTACCCTTAATAGTCTATTAATCCTTACTGCCTGAATAATATTATGAATGGGAATTTGAGTTTGTTTCTGTTTGTTACACTTTCACACCGTAGCTACTGAACCATTTATTATGAAATTTTTCATATTCTTTATCCGGTGTACAGAAAAGGACATACCGTACTTTTCATCAGGCAAACATACTGTTCGCGAGGTAGAAACTATACGTGGGAGAAGCCAAGAGCAAAAGCTAGTTAATAGAATGATTACCTTGTCTATTTTGAAGGGGTTGCCGAACATGTGCTGCCGCACTGGCTGGGACTCTATCTCACGTAGTTGCGGCGTCATGCGTTTCAGGTACTCCTGGTAGTTGCCCATCTGCGCGACCGGCATCGAATGAACGCTGTCCTCGTCCACGAGCCGTGTATGAGCTAGTGAGGGCTGCAGGAAGTTAGCTCGCATACGAACTACCTGAAGACAAGAAACCTTGTTTGAATAAAAGATTTAAAAAAAAATACAAAAAAAAATCGTAAAAAAAACATTCCTTATAAAAAATATTAGGGAGATGTTGCCATTTTGTTTCATATGGCCCTAATTGTCAGGTTGTAAGGACCACTTCCCTTCCCCCTTCCCGACCCCTCTCCCCCTCCCCCCAAACACAGGCTGGCAACGCACTTGCGACTCCTCTGGTGTTGCATGTGTCTCTGGACGGTGGTGATCACTTAACATCAGGTGACACAACTGTTTGTTTGTCTCCTATAATATAAAAAAAAAATTGTAAAAGGAAAATTTGGCCACAAAAGTAAACTTATTACTACATAAGCATATTCTCATAATCTGTTTACCTGATCTAATAGATCTCTCCTTTGAATATCGAAGGGGTTCCTGTAGGTGTGTGCCTGCGGCTTGTGCCTGCCTCTTGATAATCCCACAACGAACCCACCAAACTCGTTCAACTGATCTCGGAGCGCTGTGAACTTGTCTTGTAGACACGGGTGCCTCGTCCACGAGCCGTGTATGAGCTAGTGAGGGCTGCAGGAAGTTAGCTCGCATACGAACTACCTGAAGACAAGAAACCTTGTTTGAATAAAAGATTTAAAAAAAAATACAAAAAAAAATCGTAAAAAAAACATTCCTTATAAAAAATATTAGGGAGATGTTGCCATTTTGTTTCATATGGCCCTAATTGTCAGGTTGTAAGGACCACTTCCCTTCCCCCTTCCCGACCCCTCTCCCCCTCCCCCCAAACACAGGCTGGCAACGCACTTGCGACTCCTCTGGTGTTGCATGTGTCTCTGGACGGTGGTGATCACTTAACATCAGGTGACACAACTGTTTGTTTGTCTCCTATAATATAAAAAAAAAATTGTAAAAGGAAAATTTGGCCACAAAAGTAAACTTATTACTACATAAGCATATTCTCATAATCTGTTTACCTGATCTAATAGATCTCTCCTTTGAATATCGAAGGGGTTCCTGTAGGTGTGTGCCTGCGGCTTGTGCCTGCCTCTTGATAATCCCACAACGAACCCACCAAACTCGTTCAACTGATCTCGGAGCGCTGTGAACTTGTCTTGTAGACACGGGTGCGTCGTCAGATCCTTCTTCAGAGGTGAACGAGGCATCACACGGACACTCTCTGCCACCTACAAGTTTTACATTATAACTACCTTCTACCCGTGACTTCATCTGCATGGACTAGTAACTTTAGGCTAACGCTAATACATAGCAGAAGCTCTCAAAAGATAAAAAAAAACACAGATTTTGAAATATACTTCATTGATGTTCCGTTCCTTTTGGTCTTACCGTGATGATGTATATATAGCCTCCCTTTGATAAATGAGCTATCGAACACTTACACAATTATCAAATCGGACCACTAGTTTCTGAGATTAGCTCGTTCAACCAAACAAGCAAACCCTCCATCTTTATATTTTATTTTTATTTTATTTTATGTATTTAGCACACCAACATAAATATTACACATAGATAAAATTACATGTGGTAAATTACAAAATAAAATTACAGTGTAATAATTACAATCACAGGCATGCATGACATTAATAGATGACAAAATAAACTCATTCTAATTAGTAACTATATAGACAGAATAACAGTTTTTTTTTTATAAGTACACTATTAGGTTATGTTTTTAATCAAATGCCGCTGAATGATCTAAATGCATCACAAAATATGTCGATGTTCGAGATACGTCATTATACAATCTAGCCATACGTATTAACGGACTGTTATATACGGTGTTAAATTAGTAATATATTAGTATAGATATATGATATTTAATCAAATACTATAAATGTCGAAATCAAAATATCGTTTATTCAATTTAGGCCCTGAGAAGGCGCTTATGAACGTCAAAGCTACCACCGGTTCAGAAAACAGCGAAAACCAGATAAACCTCGATCTGGTTTATCTTTTCATGTCATATATTGTAATGTAATGTGAAATACGAATTTCTTACATCCAGAAAATATACTTTTCCCGAGGGATATAGACCTACATTAACACGAGCAAAGCCGCGAACAAAAGTATTCCAGTGAAATTTATTTTGCGACACTGTGAATTGGATATTATGAGACGAAAAAGAGATAGTTATAAATGTATATGTCGGTTTTAGACTATGAGAGAATGAGATAGTATATCCTTAATGTACTCGAAAATTATACATAGAGAGGGTGAGAGAAAAATTGAAATCTACAACACATTATTTTCTGATGTATCATAGTGACTGTCGTGTACTTTTAAAAGGTGTTCTTTTTTATTATTTTGTACTTTTAAATATGAATACAAAACAATTCCGAAGACTAATGTTTACCACCTTCATAGTATATTCTTCTCATTCTTTTAAAAATTAATTAGAATATGTGAACCACACACAACTTTTTTTTAATAAAAAAAAATTGCAATTTGCAGAATTTTACTACAAATTTTAATTAATATGGTATAAAGGTTACCTTTTGATTATTATTGCTGGATGCTTTATTAATGACGTCAGTGCACAGCTTCTCAAATTCGACTTTGGCTTGGTTCTTCAGTCTCTTCAGATAATTCAACACGGAGAAACTGAGCGAGTTATCCTGCGTGTCGGGTAATAGCACCTGCATCAGCTGCGCCGGCGCACCCATCTTCGTTAACGCTCTTCGTAGAGGCTGTTAATTAAAATTCCCCCTTTTTAATATTCGTAACCTTAAGATCGTTCTTATATATAAATATGTTTGTAATAAAGAAGGATCAAAGTATTGAAATGAACCAAACATACTATAATATAATATAGTGCTAGTGGGCCCGGCGGACGTTTTCCTGCCTTAATAATAATAAAAAAATCTAATATTCTACCGCAGCGCCAATTACCGCGTCCAACAGTGAATTTAAATAATTTTTGAATCCACGTGACCACCCATAATTTTTTTATCAAAAGCTATTTAGCTGTTTAGCCTCCTAAACGACACATACATATGGTCAGAAGAATCATATATATAAAGATTATTTTACGTATGCTCAATATATGTATGTTATGTTGAATAAATCTAAAGTATATGGAAGAGTACTAAATTGTTGTCAAATAGATTAATAGGCTTGAGATTTTTTATTGTAAACAAGACTGTCAAAAGGTGCAAGAAGCACTTCTTAATCAAAATTAAAGAAAATATAGCTTTAAAATAACATAAGCAACAAAATTACCTTTGTTATTTTTAATACACATTTCTATAATAAAGTGTACATACCACATTCTAATAACCTGTTTTTTAAATGTTTTTTTTTTTCGAACTGACTACGTTATTGGCCTAGAAAGATCTTAACAGCTTCACCGGACTACTAAGGCGAGCGCATAAGGCACTCAGCCGATTTAATTTTGACAACTAGCTCAAGGGTGCACGACACCTTGGCTTGGGAACTTTTTCAAATGACTTAGGTGAAATCATGATGCCAACGTCAAGATCAAACACCAGTATGATTAAAGTTGCAGGAAGAAGTTAAATAAAGGTATACGTTATATATTGGAAAGAAACACTTAGATGAAGCATCTTAATATAACTTTTGTAACAAAGAAGGACACATTAATCTCTCGGCTGACCTTTTATAACTCAAATCTCAAATGTTTTTACATTATAATTTGTCATTGTTCAGTTTATTCAAATTTTGTAACAAATACTGTTTGTTTTTTAAACTTACGCTGCCAATATTCTGTTGTCTTATAATGCACTGGGCATTATAAGACCTACATTTGTTTATATGACGCCTTAAACTTTTACGGTGTTATTATAAAAAAGTTAAATACATATTGAACCCTGGCTTTAAAAAGGTCTCGTATTAAATGCACCGCGGTCGCTGAATGTTCGCCATCTTGCTTTTTTGTCTCGCTATGGTTGTGTTAGGTTAGACTTGTGAAAAAGGATAACGCGAACTTGCGCGGTGTATATATTACGAAGCCTTTTTAAACCAAGTATACGTATACGTATTTAACTTTTTTGTAATAACATGTTTATGGTTTTGGACAGTCCTGGGATAACCATGTTTTCATATATATAAGGGATAAAAAGTATCCTTACCGCAACATAATATGCTGGCATTCTATCCAGATAATGTTGAAACGACGTCTTCCATTCAGCCGTAGGTTTACAGCGATGCACTTTAAACAGTTCATCGAGCAGTGGAAGGAGCATTGGATAGTTGTACGGTAACACAAACAGATTCACACAAGTCAAGTTCGTTGAGGCTTTTAGGTAACCGAAGGGTTGATTCATTTCAGACCCCTTACAACTGTTATTCGCTACAAACACCTGGAATACAATTAATTGATTTGATTACACATATATCGGAAGCAATTTAATATTAAATAATTAATTTCTAAACATAGTACAGATATGAATATACATACATACATAGTGCCAAAAGAAAAAAACGAATTGATGTTTACAATTACAACACTTTCAAATTTAATCGGTCAAGCACAAGTCGGATTGATGCATGATGATTCCATTCTTCCACATAATCAATTTCTGTGTGTATTTTTAAAAAACAAGCAATACAGGGTTATTAAGCAGTAACTCCGGTTTAGACATTATTGATTTATACTTTAGATCAGGCTTTTCGTTTTAAGACAATTGTATTAATATGGTTTATACTATAGCGCAATAATTATGTTAAATACAAATCTAAAATGTGCCCAAACTGTAATATATATATTACTTTATGGTAGATGTATTATTTCTTGAAATACCCCCCATTATAACACATATTTCAGAGAATTCCAACCGGGTTATCTGTATGGTTGACATAATACAAATATGTACCTTTCAAAATGAGCTAATCCCAATTTAGGCGTTTCTAATATTTTACGCTATTTTTTAAGATCTTGATATTTTGTACATGTAAAATATGAAGGTTATAAAATAATAATTAGAAAAACTTATGGATGGCAAAATTTGAGCTTCCTTCTCAGTGTATAAGAACTGGGAATCATAAAAAAATAAACATGTTATATGAACTATTAAAATTGGATATTGCTCATTTTGAAAGGTAATGACACAATTTTTTTTTAATCTTTATTTTGCCATCTTTTAGATTATTACTGCTATTGTCGAATAGTTAATAGTATTACAAGTTCTTCTTCCAATCCATTTTTGGCAACCAGTCTTCTATTAGACTATTACTGCCATTGTCAAGTGAGTATCGCTATTACAAGTTTCTTGATATAATTTCAATGAACTAACAAGATGGTGGCGATCTTGTTAGAACTTTTCTGTGAATTTTTGTGGCATCTCAGAACTCATGATCCGTGTTATTATTTTCCATTCACTTCACTTATGTACAATAAACAAACTATATTACATAAAACACCACCAATTTTACACAATATAGAGTCAAGTAACACAAGATTATGAATAAAAAATAAAATCCACTACATGACTGACTAAAATCCCGCCAAAAACTCGACACAAATATTTAATAGACAAGATAGGCTTAATAATATCTCTTTTCCGAGAAAAGGAGTATTTAACTGGGAAAATTTTAAAACACTCGGACAATCATTTTTTAACTCAATTTGAATTACACAAACCTGCCAGCAGATCGTAGGCTGTTTCCTTGCCAGTATAAACTGCGTTAGTGGACTCGGCTCCAGTTCATACTTGTCGAAAGGCAGATTATCTATCACCATCGGCTCCTGACTCGAACACGTGAACTTAACAACGGGATGTGCAGAACGTGGCGGCTGTTGACACAAATAGAATATAATATATGTTTCTAATGTCTAATTTAAAAACTTACATAGGTATGTAAGTTTAATGATATGGCTTAAAAAACATCTCATTAGAGATCACCTTAAAATACTTACATAGAATTATTAGTTAAATATGATAACTTTAAAAAAAAAATTTTTGAGACAATAATAAAGACAAATAAGGTTATTGAAAATTCATTTTGTAAATGGGTTAAACAAGGGATTTTTTCAAAATATTGCCTGTGACAAACCCCATCAAATTTGGTAACTTCTGCATTTAAAGAAATCCATAACATACATTTAATTTAAAATTATAAACTAACCAACGAAGGTGTATTCGAGTCTGATCGAAAGGATTCAGGTATTGGCCAGAAACCAACAGCGAAGACCTTTTGAGCAACTGTACGTGGCACGTAGATCAGTCGTCGGCATGAATGCCATGCCTGTGGAGCGCTAGATCCTTGAGTCTGGTTGGTGCCAGTTTGATATGACGCACCATTCCAACGCTGTAATAGTAAAAATAAATCAATATTATATTATATTTTTGTATACTAGCTTTCTTGTCTTCTAATCTAATTCTAATCTTCTTGATCTAATTGGTTGCAGAGATACAGGACTGCTCAGCCATAAACAGCCCTTGCCAGAATAATAATATCTTTTAGGTCGCATAACTGGGTCCTAGATATTATTTTTACCCAATAGAAATAATGAAACTTCTTAAAGTAGTGTGAACAAATATCCAATATTCGAGTTAATTAATAATTATTATTATTAAATATTATTAATATTATTAATTAATAATTAAAATTAATAATTAATAATGACAAGTAGAAATCCATAATCACAAAACACATTACTTGAGAAGATTTATTTTCTTTTAAAATCAATTATTTAACCCTCAGCTTCGCTAAGACAATTCAATAGGTAGGTCATTATTTGACATCTGTCAAAATGTGGGGATGTCACAAAATAATTCGTTTTCATATTAAATCCAATTGTAGACATATATTGATGATATAAATGTAGTATCATCAATGAAGGAAAGTATTTTAAACCATAATCTCTCTGAATTTAGGTGATATATGCAATTGAAAACAATAATTTTAATCCTCTACAAAAATGTAATTATTCCACGCGGAAACAAAGAATTTACAGAAGTTTTAAAAAATATACTTAACTATTTAAACTTTACAACGCGGTACAAACGGTTTCAATTAAATTGTCCAACTTTTTTTGGCACTAATAATATATTACATAAGTTATATTTATTATAATTTACATGGAATTAAATAACCATAACACATTTTATACCCTACTTATTTAAAATTGATTACAATAATTTTCAAATTGGATATTAGAGTCTTAACCATATGCAAAAATAACATCAAACAATAACATACGACCGGGAGTTTTTGGCGGGATCTTCGAATGTCTCGTAGTGGTCTTTATATTTTATCCATATTCTTGTGTTATTTGGCTCTATATTGTGTAATGTTGGTGCTGCTTTACGTAATATAGTTTGGTTATTGTTTACAAGTGGATCGTAAATAATACCACGGAGCATGGATTCTGACTTGCCACAAAACCTCCCAGTAAAATTCTAACAAGAGGGCCGCCATCTTGTTAATTCATTGAAATTATATCAGGAAACTTGTAATATTGTTACTGACTTGATAGTGCCAGTATTAGTCTACTAGAAGACTGGTTGCCAAAAATAAATTAGAAAAACATACGATCACCAAAAAGAATTAAGAAATAATTAATGGATTTTGTATTCATTTATTAAAATAAAATTCAATATGTCGTTTTCATAATTCATATGGACAATGTTGCAGTAATATAGTAAGTAACATAGTAATTTTATTGCATTACGTGATTGGTTGTTTAACGTCATGTAAAACATGCGATCAAGGTTATCGGCACGGAAAAATGTGAAACATCAAAAGCGATGTATAAAATTACCCCAACTATAAGTAATTTTTTCTAAAGAATATAAAGTTATACACCTTGCAATTGGAAACATATCGAATTTCCCAAATAAGTATGATTTATTCCAATAATTACATTTGAAAGGCAGTCCCATTTCTAAATTTAATATGTAAACTCTTTGGCTACACACATCACTGAACCTTAAATTATATAAAAATTAAACTTACCCCATTTTTATCCACGTCGTTGTCCACCTCCTTTTCACCTTCATGATTAATATCTTCCTGTTGGTCAGTACTGTCCCTGTTGGTTCCACCATCAATGGGTGGTGGATCGGGTCCTATCTTCTCAAAGTTAATCACGACGCCGCTCTGCACTTTCTGTACAAGACTGTCGATGCACTGCATAAGCATGCGATGTGATGTGATGCAGTAAGATCGACCTAAAAATGTATGAAAAGTAGTTTTGAAAGAAGAACAAAAGAAAGAACTCAGCGCACCACAGACTGACTGATCAGAAAAAAGTATGCCAGGATGAACAACATAGAAAGAAAATATAATAGCACCAGGCAAACTGTGTGCCATATTGAATAACATGCTGAAAAAATATGATAGCACTAGGCAAACAGTTTGCCACATCGAACAACATTCGAAGACATTATGATACCATCAGGCAAACAGTTCCATACTGAACATCTGAAGAAATTATGATAGCGTCAGGCAAATTGTGTGCCATATTGAACAACATACGAAGACAATATGATAACATCAAGCAAACAGTATGCCACACTGAACAACATACAAAGACAATATGATAGCATCAGGCAAACAATGTGCCATATTGAACATTATACGAAGATAATATGATAGCATCAGGCAAACAGTCTGCCACATTGAACAACATACGAAGACAATATGATAGCATCAGGCAAACAATTTGCCATATTGAACAACATACGAAGACAATATGGTAGCATCAGGCAAATTATGTGCCATATTGAACAATATATGAATTATAATAGTTATAAAATTATAATAGTTCACTATGGCAGACTTTTTCAAGTATATGATTCAATAATGCTTAAAATAATTTATCAAAAGTTCTACAGAAAATCAAAAGCAACTAAGTTCAATAAAACATTTTTCATATCAAGTAATGTGATTTATATTATATGTTCGAGCTAATAAGTATTCAAATTAAAAAGTATAAGATATAAAAATTGATTTTTGAGGTAAAGTTATGATGAGTATAATTGATGATAAATATTAATTATGTTGTAAGCGTCAGACGCTATGATAGTGAATACCTTGACACCAGCTGAACTACGCAAAAACTGGTCATACAAGAATTCTAAGGGTTTAAACCATTGCATAGATTGCAAATTAACCATGTGTACATTGTTATACAATTTTATAGCATTCACGTTAGGTTATGTGTAAAATACATATAAACTCTTCTCAGACAGCTATGTCATTCGATTAACACTAATGTAAAATATGAAGGTCTTAACGAGCAACAGTAACAGTTCTTGCATTGTTGCGTTCCGTTCGGTTAGTGAGAGCGCCCGAGGCCCACCTGCCCTCCCCTCTCCTCTCCCTCCCCTAACTCTTCCCCCCAAAGGGTGGCAACGCAATTGCAACTCCTCTGGTGTTGTTAGTGTCCATGGACGGTGGTGATCACTTAACATCAGGTGACCCAGCTGTTCGTTTGCCAACTATGATATAAAAAAAAATCACATAAACTTCACATGTATAGAAGAACTAATCTGAATCACTACTATATAAAATGTAAAACTACTGAAACGAATTTCATGAAATTTGGCAGAGATAATGTGAAATCAATAAAAGATGACAACCCTGTTTTAACATTAAAATAAAACACAGTTCCCTTGACACGACAAGGATTTTTACGTGAAAAAAGTTACAGACACTAGTAAATTATGTGATCATTTTAATGAAACATAAAAAACATAGTCGCTAACCGTGTGTTTGTTCTTCTACATTACGTAATCGATTTTGATATAGTTTTCAATAACATGTAAACGTATTCTCTTGGAAGCTTACATGTATAGCCTTCGATCAACAATAACTATTATAGATAAAGCGTCACGTAGAAATCGAAGCTAAAAGCCGTCCGCGTAAATATATACTTATGTGTAGCTATTTGTTTACTAAGAAAAGGAGAAAAAAGTTTTAAAACAGTTTTAAGTTCAACCTAATTACAACCATAACACCTTGTAATAAAATCACAAATGTTCAAAATATTATCTAATAGTTACGATAAAACGTGCAAAGTAATAAATTATTCACCTCATAAATGAAAAGATAACATAAACAACATTTAGTGTGAATTCAACCTTAACACGTAATGAATAAAGTACGTTTTCCCGTTATTGTGCGTGTTTGTAAGGGGCGAGGCCAATCATTTGTATCACAGGTTTAAAATCGGTAATTTTGTTCAAAATTTGATATTATTAGTTAGTTTAAAGCTTAAAATATAACTTATTCAACATGTATTTAGCGAAAGTAAGATACTCCGGCCGTTAAACTGCTTTTTCGGGTATTATTTTTGCATCTTTTGAATACACTGCGGCATGTGAAACGGGCTTACATTGGCTGTGTTTCCAACAAACTAAACAAAATAAGGGCACACATTTCAAGTGAGCTCTTATTTACCGAGACGTATTTTTCGCGCCCACCCGTTATCTAGTTATTATTGACCGAAATGTATAAATAAGCATATTATATAATAGAAAGTACCAAACATCTATTTTCTGTAAGGCAAGTCATAATTATTTTTTTTGTTACGATAACTAAAACTTATGTGATACGTCAAAATAATGTACTACTGCATAATATACCTAGAGAAGTCCTACAAATAAGCACTCGACGGTATGTATCTATTTTTTAAATATATAAAAACGTAGGTAATGGTTTTCTTGCGAAGCTGTATTGACGAATATATTACCGATCCTTACCCATAGAAATATGTTAGTGACATTCGGCATTTATCGTAGATCAAAATTGCCATATACGATTGACGGCATCGCGGATTTAAAATTACGCGCACCAAAAAAGCAAATCTTTAGTGTTACGTTACTTTGACGTAAACGTTAACGTGTCAAAAAGGAGGTTAATAACAATATATTAAAATTAATATGTACACTATAGATGTTACTGATCTACTTTAAGATATCTGTGTAATAAACGAATGACATAGAAATGTCTTTGAAATATGTTGGAACAGTGAATTACCTCCAGTTACTTCGCACATAGCGTCAATAGGCGATGAATCTGAAGGCACGAGGCCGGTGTCTCTCTCGACAGCAGGAGTACCGGCCAAACGCAACACCAACGAAAAAAGTCTCTGGTCCCATCGGAAAGGTTCTCGAGTCAGTTCTGATCCGGGTATGGGGCAATTCATAGGCAAGTTAAACTGAAAAGTAAAATAAACAAATGAAAACATACTATTTATACAGTTAAAAACGTAGAATCTCACTAATCCGGCACTGTAAACTCCTGCAAATCAGCGGGCGTCGGATTATTCGATTGTGTAGAAAAATTATAGACTTTTTTTAGAACTTATACTAATGAGTACCACAGTAGGCAGGCGCGGAACGAAAGTAGGGAGGAGTGAGTGAAATGTGATCGTAGGTTGCCGAATTATTGGACGTATCGTACCACTGGAGTGCCGGATTAGTGGGACTACTGTACTATTATTAACTGTTATCTGCAACTTCGCCCGCATAGACTTTAGCAAGAAATTTTTCTTCACTGTAAACCAGTGTACGGGTCGCATGCGGTTCTCGACACTGCTCGATCTGTTTATTATATCTGTGCACAACCATACTCTTTGTAAAAATAATAGTAGCTTACATTGTTGTTTATAACATCAGTTATCTGGTAACAAAAGTTCGTTCAAAATCGGTCCAACCGTTTCGGAGATTAACCAAATCAAACAGATAGACAAGCATTTTAAAAATTAACTTATGTCATAAGTAGCGTATATATTCTCATAGCAATTTAATAAAAAGCTGTTATTTTCTTATTACAGTCACTTTAATTTTGTTTATTTGTGGTCATATTCTCTGCGTCAGGCAGAATAACCCGTTTCGTACAGAACAAGGTTTCTCTAGTTAATAGAGGTAGCTATAATTACAACAAGTGTTAATGTATAATATATTATTCCTACGTAGTGTTCTAAATTCTGCTTTTGATTACCTCTTGTTTCTGATTATTTATTAGCAACATTGTCGATGATATTATTGCAACGTGGGAACAAGCAAGCATTATGCCACAACCAATAGATGTGATAGAGAGTGCATTTCACAATGTTCACACTCGAAGTTACGATACAAGCAATGAACGCATATTACCTTTTTTTAACCTGGGGAAATCCCTTAACGCAAATTACCTAACAGAATAACAGCTAATAATAACAATTATTATGAAATAAAACAGCGTTACTCATTACTCTTATATAACAGTTATTGTCATCTATACAGTGAAAGATTGTTTATCTTAACAACGCCCTGTATAAAATACTTTTAATTACTATAAAAAAACCATTATAAAACAAAAACGAATTTATTATAACGATCACATTAATACAACTAGCAGTACTTAATCGAAGTTCGACTATAAGGGCAAACATTTTTTTCTAACGTATTTTAAATATACCTATAGATATTATAATCTATATTTCTTTTTTATTTATCTTACTGTTAGAAACAGTAATGAGAATTGTCCAAATATTGTAAACTGTATACGTAGAGGGTATGAACTGAACAACTGAATGTTAATCACTCAATATTTTTGAATATATCCTTTTTTATCCCAAACTCTAATCATTTACTTTCATAAAAACCCCTGACAATTAAAAACACAACAGAAAAAAAACCTTTTGAAGTTATACGGCGTACCCTACATCCAGCAATTGATTTTTATTAACATAGATAATTATGTGCTTATATAAATCTAAAACAGTTGAAACGCCGAGAATAATTTATGTATATACATATTGTATACGTATAAAAATATTACTGCATATTCATTTATAGAATAACCCAATATTATGATACTGTGGTATACTTAAAAATTATAATAACATCACAAAATGAGCATAGCATTTCTTTCTGCAACATAGCTGTCATTTTATTGATTTCGAGTAGTTAATGATCGGAGCTCTCTAGATCTTTTTACAAATGTAAAAATTCATTCGTACCGTGGCAGTCACAGTGTTAATGCACTGGTGGCCGATAGGACTGCAGTCACCACAACAAATGAAAAAAAAAGCGATAATCCCATACTACACGCTTTTTGAGCAGTTATTATAAAGTTATATACGTGTTGGCTCTTGATTGAAAAACTTTTAAAATACTTTTGCCCGGTTTTTGAGGTACTTCAATTGTAATTTATCTGTTCAATAGCGTTATCGGTTCGATGACTTGTCAAATTGCGTTGCTGAACACACAAGTATACGACAAATATCCGTAAAACTCAACGGGGCATTTGACAGTTCATCTTACGGATAACTTTGTTGAGTCAATAACTATTGGTAGTATAACCGAGTATCTCAGAAGCCGGGCATTACTCACAGTTATTGGCCTGAAATTTGCCCACCGCCAAATGAATTACTAATCTAATAAAAATAGTGAAAAAGTGATAGCATATTTATATATACTGACCTTAAATCCAGTTAAGATCTATAAATAATCTATATTATACAATATACGGAGACCCTGATAAATAACAAAAACAAACATGACCAATGATAATTATTAATATTACGAATCAATAACAAATAGACACCGTATTTCAATATCAAACTAGCTATTACAATGTGTTTGAAAATAATGTTTTTTTTTTTACATTTAAAAATACAAAGTATAGATTATCGTGTGTAATAAATGTGATTATTAAAATTAAATCTTTTTGAGTTCAATAGTTTTATTGTTTACAGAACAATTAATTACATAGAATTCTTTAGCATATACATATTAGAGACCAAAGTCCACTGCCACGACTTTCTGTCTGTTCATAAACCCAAAAGCTACCGAACGGATTCTCATGCGGTTATCACCAGTAGATAAAGTGATTCACAAGAAAGATATGATTGGTCAAGGTTTTTTTTATTATTACGGCGGGACAACGTTCCCCGGACCCGCTAGTATTTTATAAAAGAATTTTTCACACACATTGCTTTTTTTTCTTTGATACCATAGCTTTTAACCCACATCTAATTTAAATACGGATTACGTTCAGGTTATCTGGGATCCATTTAATGTACCTACTCAGCGTGCTCATAGTTTTTGTGATGAGCACTAAATTTAAAATAATTGAAAGCAGGTTGAGTATCCCTGATCTATACCAACATCCATTCATATATTAGACAGAAATCGGTTTCCAATCTCACTACACTCTTAGAGCGATTAATTATCAATATTTTAACTCATATATTGATAGAGAAATGATATCCTGTCAATCGCTTGTATGTTATCACTTTCATAAACGTACAAAATTACATATTAATGATTCACCTTGGGATTCAGAAACTTCAATATCTTATACATCGACGATTTCACGTGTTACGAATTTACGCTCTCCGAGATCCATTAAAGTAGATAAAAGTTAATTATTCCCAGTTTCTTTTTTTGGGATCTACGAGAAATGTGATATTTTTTAAGTTGAAAAATATAATTCAAAATTAAATTCCTTATGAGATCTGTAATTAATTGTTAATCATTTATAGTGTATATTTAATGAGTTCTACATCTTCCAGTATGATACATAGAGTCGTGCAGCATTGTTAATAGTAAAAAAGATATTATTTATTTTAAGTAATTATAGTTAAGAAAACTAGAGTTTGTAACATAAACATAGAATCTAAGTTTGAGTAGTTTTTGTAGTAAACTATGACCCGCCCGACTTCGTCTGCATACATGTCTTTATACAGGACTATATGAGATATTTAATTTAAGTAAACTGAAACACATTTTTTAAATTTCTAACTGAATAGGTAAATACCAATTGTTATAGATATAAGTTCAACAATGAAGGATTTTCGCCAAATTTCCTCTCGGTTTTGACAATTTCATAGAGGTTGAATTTTCAAAACTCTTTCCTTAGCGTTCACCTACAGTGAAAAAGGAATGCATGCATATTTTAACGGGCCTAGTCCCTGTAGTTTGGAATATGCGTTGATATGCCCGTCAGTCGGTTTTTCAAGGATACGAATGCTCGTCCAGTGGTCGAACTAAAAGAGAGGCTTTAGAGAAAGAAAAATTCCAATTTTTCGCAAATTCGAATTTAAAGCTCGTTAATGGTTACAAAAAAAAAAAGAATGAAGAAAATCGGCTGAGAAACAGAGAAGGGGACGTTCTTAGCCGTTTCCCCACTGCTTATATATATAGATAGAAGATTAAGATATAAATATTTGTCCCTTAATATTTAGATAACACGATCTTACTCCAATCGAAATACTCGTAAATATACGTTATGCAAGAAATCCATCTCAATAGAAGTCTGTTTACGATTTCAATGTCAATTATTTAAACCCTACACGGTAAATAAAATGACTGAACATGTCTTATTATGCAACAATATGTATGTAGATGACATTGTATACATTGCCTAATATATTAAGTGCATCGAAGATTATTTAATATTTCTTCAACCACTATAAAACATTGAAGTCTGCAATTAATATTATTTATAACTTTAGATATTTGAACACTATCAAGCTTTAACGTAATATTTTCTTTTACATTTTACATGTTCACAATTTTATTACTGTAACATAGAAATTATACGGGAAAAATACAATAACAAAAGGATAGATTTATCATAGAAATTTCTTTATAAATAAAAAATATCTTACAACCAGCGTGAAGACATATGTGGTCGATAGAAGGTAACTGATTTAAAGAATATTTTTTACAACATATTTATTGTATCAAGGATGTTGTTAACAGCATTCTCATTAGGCACCAAGTAAATTATATTTTTGGAAGGTGCATATTTCTAAAGTATCCATATCGTATTCAGTACCATTCACAGAAGCTAGCATAGATATATTTTACATATCATTGAGTCCAAAATGTGTGATAATTTATACAAGCAATTAATTTTCCTGTTAAATAATATCTACCATAGTCTAACAGAATAATAATATGCCCTCAGCATGAGGAGATCGTACACGTTTTTATTATACAACTAGCCGACCCGTGCCCACTTCCTTCGGCGGTAATAGACATTATCAAGCTACAACTTTTTTTTAGAACTCAATCATATATCTCTCATCGTTAAGGCAGCGTTAGTAAGAAACATTTTCGTTCGACCATTTTTTCTCCGACTCTCCAGATATTACCCCCCACAACCTCACAAACTTTACCTCTTTATGATATTAGTATAGATAATATAATTAGTTAATAGCTTCTGCCCGCAACTTCGTAGGCGTGGAATGGTTATTTTGGGCTAAGACGCAGCGGAAGCTCTGAAAAGGAAAAAATACCCCGATTTTGCAACATTCTTCATTGCTGTTCCGCTCCTATGGGCCTTATCGTGATGATATAATATAGCCCAAGCCTTCCCCGATAAATGAGCTATATAACACTGAAAGAATTTTCCTAATCGGACAAGTAGTTCCTTAGATTACCCCCTACAACGTCACAAACTCATAAACTTTACCTCTTTATAATATTAGTATAGATTAATAAGCATTCATTGTCCAAAATCTCATAAAAATAATGAAGTTTTGTACTTAAACCTACGTAGAATTCTTCACTTACACTACGTCATATGACCAAATTAACTATTATTTGGGTATTACGGTACGGGTATTAGTAATACGTGATACCTACCTAGAAATTGGATATTTAATATATTTATATTATTAAAATATACATATAATATTTATATTACATATTAGAAGCCGCCCACTTCTCTAAATTCGTCCAGCTATTTGAGTGTAATCGATGTAAATCTTTGCAACACTACATATGATAAAATTAACTATTAATAGGGTATTACGATACGAATATTAATGGAATATGATTCCTACTTAGGACCCTTTCAAAATAAAGCATTTCTACTATATTATTGAAGAAAATATTGTACAGAAAGATAAACCCCGAAGTAAACATTCATATAAATACATTACAAATTGGTGTGCCCGCTTTACTGATTCCGTCCTTCTATTTGAGCGTGACTCATGGATAAACATTCAAAAACACATTTCACATTTATAATACGTATTAGATTCAATATTAAATATAGATGATGTACTCAAAAATTCACCTCATAAGTACGTATTAAAGCGGGTCAATTTATTATAAAAGGTTTTTATCTAAACGGGATTCCACATAATACGATAAGACTTGTTGGAGTTGAATGAAATAATATTTAAAATTTCATATTAAAATAATATCTATATTAAAATATACTTAACTAGCCTCTGCCCGCGACTTTGTTCGCGTGGAGTAGTTACTTTGAGCTAACGCTAACACGCAGCGAAAACTCTCAAGAGGAAAAAAAAACCCCGACTTTGAAACATTCTTCATTTGTGTTCCGCTCCTATTGGTCTTAGCGTGATGATATATAGCCTAAAACCTTCCTCGATAAATAAGCTATATAACACTAAAAGAATTTTTCATATCGGACCAGTAGTTCCTGAGATTACCCCTACAACGTCACAAACTTTACCTCTTTATAATATTAGTATATAGATAAGCACACGGTGAACGTGGTTAATCTTTAAAAAAATACTACCAAACTATTTGTTAGTTTGTTTCTTGGAGGTAGTTGATATCTGGATCTACTAATTCAATTCTGAAAATTATTTCACGTATAAAAATTATTTTCACCTCAAGCGTCATAGTCTTATTGTTGTTAAGTTCTATATTGTAATTTTACGCGAACAAAGTCCGGGACGGGTGCTAGCCGATCACAATTTTCGACTTTAGCGACTTGTAGTACAAAGATTTGACGACATAAATCTTCCCGTTTTATAAATCGTAGCCACGATTAAAAGTTAGTATCATCATATATATTAATACGTGAAGCCCAAACTTTGTATCCCTTATTAACGGAATTGGGCGAATGGATGAACGTGAAATTTGGCATAGTTAAGGTTTATATGGAGAAGTGCAGAAACCTATTTATTATATATAAAATGCATTAGAAGTACATTCAATTAATTAAAATATGCATTACTCACACTAATGCTTCAATTTTACACAACTTATACACACATGTAAATAAAAAAGACATTTTGACATCTGTCAATAAAGGACTTCAAAAAGGTTGTGAAGGAGGTTGTTATTTTACTCTTACGTTCCAATTACCCTTTTTCATTCTACATTCAACAATGATATTATAACATACAACTATTATTATAATAAATGAGTAAACATGATAAAAACCTTTGATTATAGAAGTAAGTTGACAAAAGAACCCTAATAAAGTTCAAACTTTAAAAAATCAATTAACTATGATCGAATGTCGACCAATGGGCGCCCACTAGTTATTTTAATAATGTGAAATAAATACTTGCATCCTCAGGGTTGTTACAAGATAATCATAAGAACTGATAAATAGATCATCAACTTGTATCGTCACTTCTATTATACATTTATAATAGCAGGCGGCGATACACATAACCTTTGCGCATGTCTAAACATGCCGAGTTACTCTGATTCATCATCACCTTTTAGAATCATAGCGATTTAATACCTTTTGAAACTATTATGACCATGGGCTATGATGACATAAGTTAATTCTAATTAACCATCTGAAATTCAATGATAACCTATTTTATATGCGTTGTATTTTAAAAAGAGCAAAGATGAAAATATAAACCTACAAAACTCTAATATATACCAATATTATTAAGAGGTAAAGTTTGTGAGGTTGTAGGGGGCGATTCTGGATCTACAAAACCGATTTTTTTAAATTCTTTTACCAATAGAAAGCCACGTAATCTGCGAGTGTCAGTGATAACCCGAAAAATGAAAAGACTTTTTTGCGGTAGTCGGATATGCAAGTAAGTCGGAGAAAAAGCGGTCGAACGAAAATGTTTTTTACGAACGCTGCCTTAGCGATGAGAGATATATGATTGAGTTCTTAATAAAAGTTGTTCAGCTTGATAATGCCTACAAAAAAATCAGGGACAGCATATGTATGTCTAACTTTTATATTTAAGTCAAAAAGAAGTTCTATTTAAAAAAAATCGTTAAGTGATGTTTATTGGTCATATTATCAACAACAATTATGAATTCTTATCAAAATGAGTAAAAAAATGTTTACCGCCCAAAAAAGTGGGTATGGGACAGCTAGTAGGGTATATAGAGACTTTAGACCAATCTTGTCATTTAACAGTTTGGTTCGAAATATCCTGATATGCAGCTTATAGTCTGGTCACCCTGTTATAGTATACATTCCAAATATATTGAATCGGTTCCATGAAAATTCCACCGTTCCAAATAAATAAATAAACTTTTCGATATGGACACATAAGTACATTATCGGGAACCGATAGTTCTAAAATCGTAACCACATTTTCAACTCCGTCGTCTATTTTAAAAGTAAAATTTCAATGATTAATTTAAAACATTAATAAAACACGGTTTATAGAAGTGATTGTAGAGAACTAACCTATAATAATCAAAAAAACCCATATATACAAAATACGCATGAAGCCTACCGTTATAAACAGAAAATAATTATTTTCCGTAATAAGAAACAGTGATTTAACTTCAAGCAGTAAAATGTTCACAACAAAAAAATTACACGTGGCCACCTACCGAAGCAATGGGTGCAACTAATGACAGTCACAAGTTCGAATTTCGACATATTACACTCGATGACTTTAAAAAAATCATTTCACCACAAACCCAAGTTCAGATAAGATATGAGAAACGCTGTTGACCGATACTGAGGGAAACATAAGCTTGTTAGGTTAATGTAACCAACAATAACTTAATAAGGAAAACATTTGTAAATTTACAGTTTAAACAAATTAATTGTATATAAAAAAGTATACAATTATCATTATAAGCCGGAGTTTAAGGAACATTGAATTATGTACGGCAATTTCTACTATGATATATTATATTTCATTTATCCATTAGTTACAAAATTATTGCTTTTATTTAAGCGACCTTGATGTTGTTAAGTTTATACCGTAATACTAACTCAGTATTAAATTCAGATTTATAGAAGAAGAAACAGTTTGATTTTGGATACAAGAGGTAATTATTAGACTTCCGAACTACCGATTGGCGCCCTAATTTCGTACTTAGCAAGCGCAAAGCGATAGCAGAGATGAGTAAATGACAGCCTAAAAATTGAAATATCAGAGATTACATACCAACCAAAATGTAAACTAAAAATTGCCCTTTTTTTTTTGCACACATTAAAGATACTCATAAAAAGATTTTGATACTACGCATACAGAAGCAGCATAGTCGTTAATTAAAGCTTGGTTATGACTAACATACCAAGCTAGGAGTGACATACATACACTCCACGCTAATCTTTTTGGCCGGTCTGAATATAGACGTATGTTCGGAAAGTTTTATAAAAACAGGGTAAAAATATTGTAATAGGAATCTAAAATTGGCATTTATTTTTCCTATGTTCTGCGCAGCTACTTTCAATGCGGTCAAAAAGTACATTCACTAACCCGTAACAGTTATTATTTTGCTATTGCAAAATACGTAATCAGGGGCGGAATCTTAAAGTTCTGCTACTAATAATAAAACATTATCCCAGAGTGATGTAGGCTCTATTTTATTACTTCGATTTATATTACATTTAAATATAACGTCGCGAGCGTTCGTTGATATCAAGGTTTTTAGTTATTTAGTGGCGTTTTTATAAAATATAATGGTTACATGAAACTGTAATAAATGAAAGTTGTATAACGTTTTCGGATTGAATCCGAAAAAACTCCCGACGAATTGAGTGTAATTACCATTTTACTAAAGGGATGAGTAATAACTGACTGCCTAATAAAAGCTTCAAAATCCTAAAATAAAAAAAAATTGGTAGTCGTCGAAATAAAGAAATGCCAGACGCGAGTTACTAAACTCTTGAATAGATATATCAAATTAAATAATTAATCGATTTACATTATGTATGACCCGATTAGTTTGAATTTGTTTGCTCATCAAAAAGGTTTGTATATACAGCGGTAAATTAAGCAGAATATATAAATTTTAAAACACAGTTTAATTTTGAAATTTCGTATTTATACGTATTTACAATTACACGTATTAAAATAAAAGCAAGAACACACTTAGTACTAATTTTGTGGCTAAATTTATTCTTTGTAAATTCGTTTTGGACGTTTAGGTTACCAAGGAAACATGAAAAAATAACCAAACAAAGTATAAATGAACATTTAATTTGCGAGCCAAAGTGTCCACCCGTCTAGACATGCTTATACCTATATTGTATCTTGTGGACAAGAGCTGGAAGCCTCGATGTTACTTTTAGCTTCGATAGGTCCTAGACTTGTTGTTGATTGTTGTTGTTTTGGGGTGTAAGGGGTGTCAAATAACATCATAAGACTTGAGACACCCAAGCCAACCTCACCTGCACGTGGTGCACCCTGCTGAATAACGAACGAGGCGATGGCGAAAGCGGGGTGGTAGGGTTTTACAGCCCGACTGGGTCGCAACCACCATGTATATGGCGAAAAAGCCCGCCATAGTGATTCGCTTCTGCAGGTCGCGTTTCGGGATTAGCCTGAGGATTTCCAGCTATTCGCAGGCCGGCATGACAGCGGCGACCAGCGATGGATAGTGTGTCACTCGCTGGTCGCCGTTGTTTTTGGACTGTACTGTGCTTACCATCAGGCAAAGTGCAGTCACTTTGCCGTGCTACAATAAAAAAAAATAGATTCCTATCTAATGATACACGATAAATTCCTACATTGTTACAAAAAAAATGTAAAAAAATAAATAAACAAAGAGTATTTTTATGAAGAATTTAACGGAATTTCAATCCTTTTAAAATAGTAATTAAGTTAAATTCACCAGAGGCAAGTTGGAACAAGATTAAAGTAATCGCATAAAAGTGAACGTCTAATTGTTTTCTCAATTTGAGATAATTAGTTGTAAAATAGGCCGCGAACCGACCTTTTTTACATTCAGCCAAATTTGTCAGCGTTTATGTGTGATAATGACATTTATCGTATGATTGTGTGTTCAAAAATGCAATTTGACAAATTGTCGAACCGATAACGCTCTTGAACAGATAAACTACAATTAAAGTACCTCAGAAACCGGGCATTTGTAGTTAAAGTGTGAAATAACAAACAAACAAATTCTCATTAGTATTTATAATATCAATAATTTGTAAGAAATAACATACACGCTGACAAATTTGGCTGAATGTAAAAAAGGTCCGATTCGCGGCCTATTTTAGAACTAATTATCTCAATAAAACTCAACGGGCCACTTGACAGTTTATCATATGGATAACTTTGTTAAGTCAATAACTATTGGTAGTTTAACCGAGTATTTCAGAAGCCGGGCATTAAGCGAACATCGTGAAATTTGTCATTAAAAAAAGAAGTACCGCTCCCGAGGGGTAGATTAAATCTACAATAATGCGAGCGAAGCCGCGAACGAGAACTGGTTTCTAATATATTGTAGTATTGTCACGATGTAAAATTCCTTGATATATTCAAAATTTCCTAAATAACAAAGAACACGCGGAAATCATAAAGGAGCACCAGAATTCATTTATGTTCGGGAAGTCTGCCGGCCAGTATTTACGTTTGAGTATGTATTTTTAATACGCAGGTTCTGGTAAACAGCAAGTTATTCGTATGTACGATTTGGTCATTCTTAAGAAATTTATAAATTCAAATAAGAATCGCGTATGTTGCTAAACCGCCCATTACATTATACGATCTGTCGCCACTTCCCTGATGGATTAAGCAAGAATATTTTGCACGGTGAGTAGAATGATGGCGGGAGTAGCTGGCAAGCGAGGCAATCGATTGTATTGTATTCGTAAACGCAAGACTACTTATTAGCAAACGACCTAGCATAGCGTAGTGTTAAGTTGAATACTATATACATTCTAAAAACTGTTGGACGATTTTAGGGTTTTACATCAGTCTTTTAATATAAGAGAAAAATTAAAATGTTTTTGAACGTATATAATCCAACTTCACGTAAATCATTTGCAAGCACACCAAAACACAATCATGGCTTGATAGCGTGTTAGAGTATCGCGGCAATCGATGTAAGCCACAGCTTTCGGTAAAGGAAAATACTGGTGAAAGCAATAGCGTGGTGGGGTTTTTTTTCTGATGTCCCTGGGTAAGCTACAACCATCAAGTTAAGAAACAGTTTTCATCTACACTTAGCGAGTTAATCATGTGCCGCATCGTCCCGTACCATCAGTTGAGACTGGCAGTTTTTTTAGATAAAAACTGAATATACCCATGCACGATAACTCTATTACCAAGCTTAATATACTGCATGAACAAAAAAGGACTCCGCAGACCGCAATCCTTCACTTTATATTATAAATAGTTGCAAAATATTGTAAACCTACATACGCTATGGTTAACATGACCATTCGATCCGTTTTGGGCAGGACAATCCCGCTTTGAGGTTGTCTGTCGAGTAAGAGTGTCCAGTTTTTGCAAATAGACGAAACATATGAAAACAATATATCTATATTGATTTATTTAAAGCTGTCGGAATACATCAAGGCGTGCTTTGCGATAGATTTTCAACTTCAGACTAGTAGCTAGCTAGGCAGGCTTAGAAAAACCCTATAATGCTATGGTTTCATCACGTAGTTTTTCTTCATCGAAAACTTCGATTTAATCGCAAAAATTAAAACCAACGTCGGTCGACTAGATATCCAAAACACGCATTCAACTGAGCAATCATTGCTTTTATTTTTTTGTTACGCTTTCAGGCCGTAAGTACTCAACTGTTCATCATGTAATTTGGCATATACGTTGCCAAGGTCACAGAAAAGGACATAGGGTAATTTTCATCAAGAAAATTGTAGCACGGCAAAATGACTGCACTGTACCTAATGGTAATAACAGTACAATCAAAAACAACGGTGACCACCGAGTGACACACTATCCATCACCGGTCGCCGATGTCATGCCGGCCTGCGAAAAGCTGGATATGCACAGGCTGATCCCGAAACGCGACCTGCAGAAGCGAATCACTATGACGGGCTTTTTCGCCATATACATGATGGTCGCGACCCAGTCAGGCTGTAAAACCCTACCATCCCGCTTTCGCCATTGCCTCGTTTGTTATTCAGCAGGGGTGCACTACGTGCAGGTGAGGTTGGCTTGGCTGTCTCAATTCTTAGATGTTATTCGACACCCTTTACACCCCCAAGGGTTACAAAACTACTCTCTAGGGATAGGTCACATATGTGTTTACTCGAACGAAGTCATGGATAAAAGCTAGTTTTAATACATTGTCACCGTGTCCTTGGTATTTGAATATATGATAGATATAATAAATGTATATTATTTACAAATCTCGCAAACGTCCCACTCTGACTACAAGTCACATTAGTTATGGTCTAAAGAAAATATTTTTAAATTTGGAACTATCAGACGCAATTCTTGGCACAACAAAACGGTTAAGAATGAAGAAGATTTACATATGTAGATTATATGTAAGTTAATTTGAGTAGAAATAATAGATAATAATAAAACTTAATTTTAGTATCACAATTATATTTTAGAGCATAAGATAATAAGAAAACATCGAAAATTAATATATTCTTATAGGTACTAAATAAATTTAGGACTTGTGTTACAAAGTAACAAGAGTAATTAATAATTTAATTGTGTAGTAAATACAACTAAAGTTAAATGAGAAAAGAACATTATCTATATCAAAATCTAATTTTTACGCGTGGGTTTCGTATAATATTTTTAATTACTACTATTATGAGTAGAAAATATAATAAAACTTGACAGAAATACATATGGTGTATACAATATAGGCCAGTACATGTCCGATGTTAATCTATTATGTGCATTTCCTTCAAAAACTGTAACACCAATTGATAAGTACTAACGGCAATCCATATAATATACAATACTAGAAACCAGCCGCAAATTCGTACGTAATAATTACTATAATAGGCATAAATAATTTAAAAAAAAACAAGCCTTCACACGGAAAATGACGCTTTGTGGTAGTTAAATTAGATCACTAGAACTTAAGAGATTGCCCCATAAATAAACAAATTTCACGTTCTTATAACGATAACACAGGTACGCAGAAAAAAGGTATGAATTATAATCTAAACAAGGCAAAAGCTCATTTTCCTTAAGTAATCTTAAATACCTATAAGTATAATAGTCTACATTAAAATAAAAATTATGTACACTATCTGCTATCAAAAATGAAAAATTCTAATACCCAAATATAATTACGATTTCAAAGATAATTTTGTCAACAGTTGCAATATATTTAATTAAAGCAACTTATTTAATTAAAACACTACTAGAAAAATAATGTTATCAACGTTTAATAAAAAAATAAACCTAAGTGAATTTTATACTCACTTCTTCTTGGACACCTGCATTACTGGACAGTTTGCCTCCATCAGTGATTACAACAATCACAGAAGGTTCAAGGTAAAAAGGGCATCTGCCTTGACCATATGTGTCAATCCCAGTCTGCATTCGATTAATGTTCAAAACATCAAATGCATGCTTCAAAGCAGCTCCCATGGTTGTCAAACCCAAGCATTGTAGGTTTTTTAACTCGTTTATAAAAGTCGCCAAATTCTCTTTCCATCCAGCCTGAAAATTATATCAATTTTATATACAATTCGTATTGTAATGTTTTATGTAGTTAGTATTTGATTAATGTTTTTAATTTAAAAATCATCAAAAACACCACAAGACTAATTACTTAAAAGAATACAAACATTCTAATAAGACTTATTATAATGCGACGTTATGATACAAGTTTAAATTTCCCACACAAAACGCCATTTCGTTTTGTACGGATCGACCAATGAGATCATACTACAAGAGCGCAGTAGCGACCGAGCGCTATCGCGGAGGCAGCGACGGCGGCGGTTTGTCCTGTTTACGTCGTGCTGGCTATTTCAGTAAATTCGCACTTTCAAAGTATGTAAATGGTCTAGCTTACAGGTTACAGTGGTTTACATACGGATCAAATCCAACCGCAGAGGAAAGTCATACATTTATTAGAAGAGTTATTCTTTATTAACGTGTTGTCTGATATACTAACCTTGATGTTCGCGGGTGGCTCTTCGAAAGTTAGAAGCATATACCTGTCGCCTCTGCTTTCGGCGGAACGTTGACGTACCTAGGAAATAAGATGAATCAGTCCAGCACACGCGATAAACAAATCGATCACAAAAACGAAGCGTTTGACGAGTCGATGACACTGCACGTACCTTTACGAACGTTTCCACAGCGCCCTTGGCTACATCGAGCAACGTTGGGCGTCCGCCCAAATAAGCTCTTTGATTCATAGAAGCTGATGTATCTATTAGAAAAACTATTATAGTCATCGTGAAAATAGCCCAAGTGTCCTTCGAAATACATTAAAATATATGCACGCTATTATTACTAAGAACAAAAATGGCCGCTACATTGCACGCAGACTCGCTGAGAAGCGACCGTCCGACAGCCGCTTCGACGAGCAGCTGAACAAGCTACGCCACGAAGACTCTAAAAGTACCACGTGACCTAATCATACGTTCGGGTGTTCTCGGTATCCAATAGAAAGATGTTCGGCAATATTCGTATTTTAGTTATAATGTTGCCACAAGGTAATTATATTTTTCCCTATCAAAACGTTTCGCAATGAAATAATATTTTTAATATTGAAAAAATATTTGAAGTTTTTATTTTCTTTTTTAGATTACTTTTTCATAAAAATTTTGCAAAATAGTAATCCTTCTGATTATTTTCAAACTATTAATAGATATCTTTATTAACGCAATCAATAAGATTTTATATAGAAATAAAAAAAGAATACTATCCATAAATTAGCCAATTGGTTTTACGTTTTCATTAGAAGTTACAATATTACGCTTCAGTTATTAAGTTTATTTCTTATGTTCACGTCATACATTTTTTATCAATGTAATGTAAATGGAAGTATAATTTTAATTTTGTTTGCAAATAATAATCTTTACACGTATCATTAAGGGTGGTTATTATTACAAGAAATAATAATGTAATTTAATTTTCTCGCATTGTATTAGAACTCATTGAAGATATCATTGACTTGCTGTAGATGATCCGTTGGCTATTGTTATTACTTTCAAATCATTACAGTCGGCCCGTGGTATCGCAATATAGGAACAAGGAAGTATTACACAGCCGTCAACATGTGTGAAAAAGAGAGCAATTCCCAACTGAATCATGCCATTCCAAAGCTACTACGATTATAATCCTTGAGCTCATCTCTTAAAGTCCGGTTTTATTTTTATAACTAATGATAATCCTATTGAAACAAATAACATACCTTGTTAAGAAATGACTTTATATCTCTATTGATATAATTAGGATTTTCATACTTCGCTTTGATATAATAAGGATGTTCGTATGTATATAATCATTATTCGTGTAATAATTAACGAATTATTTTATTATAGGTAAAGAACTGTAAATATTGTGTCATTTAAACTTTTGTTTGGTATATAATAATTACAAATGCAAATATAATGAACAAACTTTTATTAATGTTTAATCAAAACAAAATACAAAGTTTGTAAATTGTATGTAATGTATATATATATATATATATACTAGCTGTACCCGCAGCACCGCACGCGTTTTTTAAAATCGTATTAAAGGATTATAGAATTGTGAGACTATGTACAATTACAGAAACGCTCTTTAAAGACAATTGTAAGTACGACGCGCACGCCACTAAAAGTAACATGTAACGTGTACATTAGATATATAAATACAAAGAGCGTGCCAAATGAGGTTTGTCATCAGCATAATATTTGGAACCATAACCAACCATATAACTACCTCAGTGCTCACTTACACTGTATAAGGAACTATTGAAACAATAACTAAAAATATTATTATAAAGATTTATATTTACATTACATTTAATATACATTGCCATTATTATAATTTATCACCCTCTCACAGAAAACCGACGTGAAGTAACAGTGCTTGCATTGTTACGTTTCGTTCGGTCAGTGAGAGCGCTGGAGGCCCACTTCCCTTCCCCCTTTCCCTCCCCTCCCCTCCCCCATGCACAGGCTGGCAACGCACTTGCAACTCCCCTGGTGTTGCTAGTGTCTATGGACGGCGGTGATCACTTAACATAAGCAGACCCACCTGTTCGTTTGCCTGCTATTGACATATAAAAAAAGAACTGTTACCGTGTCGCACAAGGGTTTGTCTCTGTAGTAGTGGTCCTAAAAAAATTATGAACTTACAATTTTCGAAAATTAGCGTGTCTCCATAAAAGAAGTGAAAGGTCCAAAAAGGTCTAAGTATAATTAATATTAACTTGCATTGGTAACGAATTAGATAATATGAGGTTGTACTAAATAATTTTTAATAAAAGTTTTTTACACATTATTTACTGTTATTGTTTGTTGTCATTAGCTTAAGTTATCAGTTACAAACACTTATTATCTTATCATTTTAACTAATATTTAACCAAAATTCGTTGAATTTAACATAACATTATTTTTTAAATGTGTTCGATATTACAATATTATTTTGTCTTAAATGATGAAAAGGTTCATATGATAATAATATTTGGCATTTCTGATAAAGCGGAAATATTCCATTTTTAAAATTGCCGCTCTTTCTGTGTAACATGTATTTGATCAATGAATAAATTTGAATAGCTGTGACATATTCAGTTTAGTCGGTTAAATAGTCAATATTAAATTGTCTTTGATTATCTTTTACAAGATATTGAACCTACATGTTGTTTACAAAAAAAACGAATTTACGTTGAAATACTTTTTTAGTTCATGTGTTTAAAAATGTTGCTACTGTGGACATTATCGCACATCTTTGGGGAAAGCATGTTTCGTAAATTTCATACATTGCTTACATGATTTTATATCAATGTGTTTAATAACTAAACATGTTACATTTGTCGTAACAAACAAAATATAAAATCTATAAATTGTAATTTGCATATTGTCTCTTTATTTGATGGGACAATTCTTTTAATTATACGGTAACTCCTTTACGATTTGATATGATTATATGGTTGTTTATATGTAAACATAACTGGCTTTATTAGCTATTATTCTAATATTGAGTAATTTGTTGTTTTGTCATCTTAACAATTATATATATATATATATATATCTATACATATTATAAAAATGTAACTGACCGCTGTCTGTACAATATGTATAGATATATATATATATATATATAATTGTTAAGATGACAAAACAACAAATTACTCAATATTAGAATAATAGCTAATAAAGCCAGTTATGTTTACATATAAACAACCATATAATCATATCAAATCGTAAAGGAGTTACCGTATAATTAAAAGAATTGTCCCATCAAATAAAGAGACAATATGCAAATTACAATTTATAGATTTTATATTTTGTTTGTTACGACAAATGTAACATGTTTAGTTATTAAACACATTGATATAAAATCATGTAAGCAATGTATGAAATTTACGAAACATGCTTTCCCCAAAGATGTGCGATAATGTCCACAGTAGCAACATTTTTAAACACATGAACTAAAAAAGTATTTCAACGTAAATTCGTTTTTTTTGTAAACAACATGTAGGTTCAATATCTTGTAAAAGATAATCAAAGACAATTTAATATTGACTATTTAACCGACTAAACTGAATATGTCACAGCTATTCAAATTTATTCATTGATCAAATACATGTTACACAGAAAGAGCGGCAATTTTAAAAATGGAATATTTCCGCTTTATCAGAAATGCCAAATATTATTATCATATGAACCTTTTCATCATTTAAGACAAAATAATATTGTAATATCGAACACATTTAAAAAATAATGTTATGTTAAATTCAACGAATTTTGGTTAAATATTAGTTAAAATGATAAGATAATAAGTGTTTGTAACTGATAACTTAAGCTAATGACAACAAACAATAACAGTAAATAATGTGTAAAAAACTTTTATTAAAAATTATTTAGTACAACCTCATATTATCTAATTCGTTACCAATGCAAGTTAATATTAATTATACTTAGACCTTTTTGGACCTTTCACTTCTTTTATGGAGACACGCTAATTTTCGAAAATTGTAAGTTCATAATTTTTTTAGGACCACTACTACAGAGACAAACCCTTGTGCGACACGGTAACAGTTCTTTTTTTATATGTCAATAGCAGGCAAACGAACAGGTGGGTCTGCTTATGTTAAGTGATCACCGCCGTCCATAGACACTAGCAACACCAGGGGAGTTGCAAGTGCGTTGCCAGCCTGTGCATGGGGGAGGGGAGGGGAGGGAAAGGGGGAAGGGAAGTGGGCCTCCAGCGCTCTCACTGACCGAACGAAACGTAACAATGCAAGCACTGTTACTTCACGTCGGTTTTCTGTGAGAGGGTGATACTACCCCGGGTGAGCCGACCCATTCATGCTGAAACTACTAATAGCTACAGCATGGCTCTACCACCTACAAGAAATATAGATTAGATTTAGTATCTAGATAACATTGACCTCTTAAAATTTTTTGTAAAGGTTATCAAGATTGATTTTTTTTTCTAATTTTTTTCATACTTTTTCATTTTTTTCGTTTTTATGGCAATTGTTCGATATTTTCGAAATTCCTTGAAGGGCATCGCGAGCCCACGGCGCCCCCACAAAAAAACGTGATTATACCTGTAAGTAGTATACTTTCCATCTATAAATTAAGACATCTCGTTTTTATATAATCGTATTTAGACATTGTAGGAATGCCCAGAATAACATTTTAGAAGGACTACGAATTATGTAGCTTGTTAGGTACTAAACAATGTACGTACATAGCTATATCGATAATTCAACAAAAATATTTCTACTAGCTTCATCGCGCGACTTCGTTCGTGTGGAATAAATACTTTGGGCTAACGATAACACGCAGCGGACGCTCTCGAGAGGAAAAAAACACGATTTCGAAACATTTTTCATTGGTGCTCTGCTCCTATTGATCTTAGCGTGATGATATATGGCCTATAACCTTCCTCGATAAATGAGCTATATAATACTGAAAGAATTTTTCAAATCGGACCAGTAGTTCCTGATATTACCCCCTACAACGTCACAAACTCATAAACTTTACCTCTTTATAATATTAGATAGATAGATAATTTTACAAACTAGGGTTATAAATTTATTGAAATTATTTAAATTAGGTATTTAAATAATACTTTACATAAAATTTCTGATTGATTTGCATTACATAATTGATTATAGATGCAGTTAAAACAAAATGCATGAGATTTACCATGCCTAATGGTCCACGAGTTGATAGCAGAATCAAGATCGAAGAGAGTTTATTAGGATTAATTGACAATATTGTATTCTTGAGTATCACACTTGATTCTAAATTACAATGGAGTCCTCGCATTAATAAATGCTAAGCAGATTAAGTTCTGGCAAGATTCGCCAGCTAACAGATATCGCCACTGTTAGACTTATTCGGCGGTGTTATTACAAAAAAGTTAAATATGTATTGAACCCTGGCTTTAAAAAGGTATCATATTAAATGCACCGCAGTCGCTGAATATTCGCCGTCTTGCTCTTATGTCTCGCTTTGGTTACGTTAGGTTAGACTTGTGAAAAAGGATAACGCGAACTTGCCACGGGCGAATGCGGTGCAATACCTATTTAACTTTTTTGTAATAACACGGGTTTACTTCTGTAGCTTAACGTCTTATGGTATTTTGCTGTGGATGACAGCAGCTGAACTAGACACCATATTTCTATTACAAAATCCGGCTAATTCAGTATCTTAACTCTGCCCTCTCAATATACTCTTGATAATTTAATGTATGTACGCAAAATCTTATACAAACTGGGTTTAGTAAGAGACCAGCATAATTTAAGTACTAGAAACAGACAAACTCAGACTCAGTAAGACCAGTAACATATTATGTTTAGGTAATGGCGTTAGGTTTTATAAAAAATTATTAAAGTACATTACCGAAGTGCCGGATAATGAGTTCAAGAACCACGTTAAGCGAGTTTTGATGTCAATTATTAATATTATAGGGTGGATCAACATGTGAACAATGGTGGTATCTAAAATTAACACCCCTCTCTGCACATCCGTTACAAACAATAATTATAATCTTTATATATAAATTTCTTCTGTGCGTGTGTATGTCACTGAACTCCTCCTAAACGGCTGGACCGATTTTGATGACAATTTTGTGTGCGTGTTCCAGTGGATCCGAGAATGGTTTAGATTGACGATTGGAACCGGTAGGTGGCGCTTCGGTTGACTTTTAGGATTTACTTTTATTATCAAGGCGGGACAACGTCCGCCAGGCCCGCTAGTGGTAATATATTTTTATAATAAGTTAAAAACATAAACTTGGTCGATTTCTTGTCGGTTCTTCTCCACGACTGGGTTGTTTTCCGAACCGGTAGTAGATTTTGTGTTTATAAGCGCCTTCTCAGGGCATAAACTGAATAAAATATATTTGACTTTAATTTGATTTCAAAGTAATATTCTTTGCTGTTACTATGGTAACAGATTGAATATTTCATAAACTGTTATATTCTTCACCCAGATAACTATTATTTGTTATTCTGCCCGGTACGGACACTGAAGTCGATACATATTTTAAAGAATTAAAAATTCTTTCGGTTAATACTGTTACCGGTCATCTCAGAAAAAGTAGCTTTGTCTTCCTCTAGTCAAATTCACATACCCTAACGTTATTATATAGATATTCGTTAATTTACTTACTTTCTTATCAGAAATATTATGATTTTGTTTTACAAAACGTGTTTACATAGCTGATATATATGTCCGCTATCTGTAAAATTATATACAACTTGTTGAGCTAAGAAGTCACAATTATATGGTAGTAATATTGACATATAAAATCCAAGACAGACAGTCTCGAATAAAAGTATCGTTCAAAACCGGCCGCATAAACTCCCCAATACACATACGTGGTTATAGTTATGTCATAACCTTATCATTTTGCAAATTCAACCTTATCTGAATGATTTAAAGTTGTTTTTACAATGATGCAAGCGACGCGAGACTATTTGAAATTACTGCATAATCCAAAATTATGCACTCATTTTTGTGTGCCGGCTATAAGACGTTAAGTGTGCACTTTGGGTTTTTGTATATACATGGGTAGTAATCTCCGTTTAAGCGTCAACAATCAAAAAAATCCAATAAATACCTTGTACCATTGGCCATTGGCATCGTCTTCCGACCAAAGCGTTTCGCTCTTTTCTATAAAATCGGGTAACTTTCAAAAATAACGTGAATAAACTTATCCAGGCCGGAACGATAACTATGATTGGCAATTGTTTTTCGATATGTTTTTTTTAACTGTACTGAATCAATATTTTCTATACTTTAATGTTTCGTGTTTGACCACACACGGCCAGATGTTAAGTGAAGATGTGACCTGTGATAGTAAATGACTCAAGTGCATGAGAACATCAAGTACAATACGACCACTTTGTCGGGCATATTGCTAATGATTCATAAAGTTTTAAGATCAACATAAGTACATTTCTCGTTAATCAATTTGGGCGCTCTGAATATAGCTTGCGGATAATATAGCCTTTTTTTTATATAATAGCATGCAAACTAACTTGTGGGTCACCTGATGTTAAGTGATCACCACCGTCCATAGACACTTGCAGCACCAGAAGATTAGCAAATGCGTTGCCATCCCGTGTTTGAGGGAGGTGGAGTGGAGAAGTAGGACGGGGAAGGGAGTTGGTTTATCCGGCACTTTCACTGACCGAACGAAACGCAACATTGCAAGCACTGTTACTTCACGTCGGTTTTCTGCGAGAGGGTGGTACTACCCCGAGTGAGCCGACCCATTTATGCTGAAACCAGTAATAGCTTCAGCGTGGCTCTATCACCTCCTAGAATTTAATACATAACAAAGTTAAAATATTATTACAAGAATCTAAAATTGGTATTTATTTATCCTTAAGTTGTTTCTATGTTGTACATATAACATAATATATATTTATACCTTAATTTGTGTTATGCGCATGTTCAGAGTGGTCAAACAGTTTGACAAGAATTATAACAAGGTTACGATGCGACGGTCGACTGGTTATACCATTGAAGTGTACTGACGCATCGGAACCTTTGACGTAAATTTACTTATTTAAATTTTGTTAATAATTCGCACAATAATAAACTATAATGGATATGTGGTAGTTCTCTTAAACATCGCGTCGATCAATGAAGGTTCTAATCCAATGAATGAACAGGAGCATTCCATGAAGGAAAACATCGCATAACAACATAGCGTAATTTTAAGCTCATCTGACTATCTATCACACTTGTTGAAAATGTATTCCCAAATACTTATGAGATTTTTTTTTCATGTCATAGCAGGCAAACGAACTGGTGGGTCACCTGATATTAAATGATCACCACCGTCCATAGACATTTGCAACACCAGAAGAGTCGCAAGTGCGTTGCCAGCCTGTGTTTGGGGGGAGGGAGGAGTGGAGAGAGGGGAAGAAGAGATAGGTCTACGGCACTTTCACTGCAAGCACTGTTACTTCACGTCGGTTCTCTGTGAGAGGGTGGTACTACTCCGGACGAGCCGATCCATTCAAGCTGAGACCAGTAGTAGCTTCAACGTGGCTCTACCACCTACAAAAAGAGGTAGGCTGAAGGTAGGTTGAAGAGATGATGACTTACTTAATAGCGTCTTCGGATACCGCGTCGATGGACGTAGATTCGAATCAGGGTTGTTATGGAGCTCCGTAACCGTAACCGAAACTATAGGATATCCGTAATAAATATATATCCGTAACCGTAACCGATTCAAAAGTTTCGGATAATTTCGAATAAGGATGGAATCTAAATAAAACATGTTTCGACAAGTTTTGTTTCCCCCGCACTTGCACTCCATGTGAATCATGTAGTAGAAACGATCGATATTAGAAAAACATTGATGTACGACGATTTTATGACGACGATATTAAAAACATCGATATTTTTGGTAACAAACAAATAAAACTGTGTAATTTTCTTATGAAGTGTGGTTAAATAAAATTGTTTTTATAAGAAACAAAAGAAAAGTTCGATGTTTTGGTAATAAATGAATAAACAAACGAAATTTTTTTATGAAAAGAGTTTTTATTTATTTTTATATGTAACATAAGTAAACATTGACATATTTGGTAACCGACAAATAAAACTGTCAAATTATTTTTATGAAATGTGGTTTTATTTATTTTTTGAAACAAAAATAAACATCAATATTTTTGTCAACATACAAATAAAAATGTATAAAATAGTCTAAAATAGTTCAATCTAATATCGAAACTATCCGAAACTAACGGATAATCCAAAATAATTACATATCCGTACCCGTAACCGTAACCGATATAATGATATTCCTATATCCGTATCCGTATCCGGAACCGAATTATTATATCCATAATATCCCTGGTTCGAATCCTGGCAACTGAATCGGAGCTTTGGGTGAAGGAAAGCATAGTGATGAAACCATGGCTTGGCAATAGGGGTTTTTCTAATTCCGCCTGGCTAGTTACCTCCCCTCAAGTAGTCAATCTGTCTCCTTTTATACGTGTTTACCCTCTTAGATTACACCCTCATTTCACATCAGATGAGGTTGTTGTCAAACAATAATACGTACATAAAAAAAAAATTGTGTTCGACTGAGTCACGACCTCCACAGATCAGATGTAACTGTAGTGTTGCGCTTATATCGCGTTCCGGCATCACCCTATATCTCCGGTAATCATGCGTAATGGTAGAATATCCATTCATACCCGTGGGTATCCCTGCTACCGTATAAGTGCTGGTAAACACGTCAAAATGACTGTCTTTTAGCTGGTCGTGATAATCGAACTGCAGAAAATTGACAGGCTACCATGACAGCAGCTACTCTCAATATATTGCATTGTACTTACATCACCTTGCTACAAGTTTTTTTTTATTGTAGAGCAGCAAAGTGACTGCACTGTGTCTGATGGTGAGCACAGTACAATCCAAAAACGATGGCGACTACCGAGAGATACGTTATCCCTCGCCGGTCGCCGCTGTCATGCTGGCTGCAAATTTTCAACTTGGGGGTGGAAACTATACAGAGGGTATAAAAAAGTCCTACCACCATATCATGTTTTCAAAATTCAAACCCATGTCGATCGACACGGTGTCCGACCACGCTAACCCAGTGGCTCAGTAACCACCATCGATTCTAAGCGCTCAACGATGTCCCATGTATTGTGAATTGCAGTTTTATATTTTGTTTAAGAAACTGGAGAATGTTGGTTTGAAAATTATTAGAACAAAAACTGAACATTTGTTTTGCGACTTCGGTTGTACGTCTAGTTTTTCTCCTATAGCCTTAAATGGTGTATTCTTACCAGCCTGCTCTAATTTTCGGTATCACGGTTCATTGATACAAAGCGACGGTGGCATTGATAAGGAAGCGAGGAATAGAATAAATGCAGGATGGATGAAATGGCGAAATTGTGACCCACGAATGCCTTTGAAACTCAATGGGAAGGTTTATAAAGCTATGATAAGACCAGTCATGCTGTATGCATCTGAGTGCTGGGCTACGAAAGAGACGGATGAGAGAAAATTACATGTGGCAGAGATGCGAATGTTAAGATGGATGTGTGGTGTGACTAGAATGGATAAAATTGAAAATGAGTATATCAGAGGAAGTTTGAAAATAGCACCATTGACAGATAAGTTGAGGAGTAATAGGTTAGCATGGTATGGGCATGTCATGAGGAGAGATGAAAACCATGTAACTAGAAAAGTGTTGAGTATGTGAACGGATATACGAGTAGAGGCAGACCGAAAAAGGTATGGATAGACTGCGTGAGAAATGATATATGCGTAAAAGGTGTAAATACTGAAACGACATTTGACAGGAGAGAGTGGAAAAAGAAAACCATGTTGTGCTGACCCTACTTAAATGGGGTAAGGGTAATGATGATGATGTTTAAAAAATCATTTACTAAATTAAACAACGATAAATATAAGTGTTCCTCAATCAACAAGATTCCAACCAATCTATGATCTATTTGAAACAGATCTCCCGTGGCGTGAACAGTAATTATACATATGATGCGTTTAGATAGTCACTATAAATAATTATAATCAACAGTTTCGCGCGCATGAAGTTGTTCATTTCCGTAAATAGTTTATATCAACGACCTCGTCTATATAGGACTACTAATCACACTATTTGATAATTTTATTCAACAATTATGGTTCGTTTTTTCAAAAATAGTAAAATATATATTTCTTTTCTTGTGAATTATAATTTTTTTAGTAATTTTCGTACCAAGCACAGTAGGATTTTTAGGCTTGTTTTTATTTTGGGCCGCCCCTTACTCCTTACCTATCTTGATAAATCACTGTGTAGGTTAAGTAGATATTGAGAAGTGATAACTGCAGCACATAAGCCACTACCGCGCCGCCACAAGGCCGCAGCCGGCGTGGCGCAGCGGTGGCTATATCAATACGTTCAATATCGAAATGATATAATACTCATTTTCATGTATTACAAAGTTCTTCACCTTTTTACATGTTGATTTCCTTTTCTTTTCAATATCAATGCTATTATAATTTAGTTTTATCAATTTGAAAATTTCGTGGTATTGATATTAAATAAATTGTAACTTAATGAGCTCAATAAAAATAAAATAAACTTAGATATTCGTTTATTCTAAACGGCAAAGTTAACTAAATATTTTAAAATTCGTAGAAGCATACAACAGTTTCACATTTTTAATCATCTATGTCGGTTTTTGTATTGTTCTAAATGTTTATGATTTGCAAACCTTGTATGTTAGTTATATCTATACTAATATTATAACTATGGAGGTTTTCTTTGGTTGAACGCATTAATCTCGGAAACTAGTGGTCCGATTTGAAAAATTCTTTCATTGTTAGATAGCTCATTTATCGAGGAAAGCTCTATATAATCGTTAAGCCATGGACCAATAGGACCAGAGCACTAATGAAGAATGTTTCAAAATTGTTTTTTTTTTTCCTTTTGAGAGCTTCCGCTGCGTGTAAGTTAGCCCAAAGTAACTATTCAAATAAAATAGTATATTAGTTTACAAGTCGAGCTTAAAAAATAAACCACTTTCGATGTGAAAAACTAATAAGGCACTAAAACGCGAAAAATAACTGAATTATTAAATTAACCAAATTAAATAAAAAATATTGATATTTGCGCTACCTAATAATATATATGAAGTCAATGCCAACCTACATTTCACATTTGTTGCAGGTAATAAAATATGTACGAGTATGTAAATCAAATAAACGATTTTTCATCCCCTTAGGGGTTGAATATTTTCATTTCATTTATATAACAGATTCAAATAAAATAGAATCATTAAAATCGGTTCATAATTGACGGAGATATCGATTAACATACATTAAAAAAAAATACACACAACCGAACGTAGTAACCTCCTCCTTTTTCGAAGTCGGTTAATGATGAGACTCCTTAAGTTACTTCGCACTCCGTTGCGCACCAGTCACGTTTATCAGTCTAGAATCTGAATATAGGTACCTGCACAAGCCAATCCCGAAACATGACACGATACCACGATTACCAAGTCTGAGTTTGTCGCAATTCTATTACCCAAAATTTTATATATAAAGTGCCTTTTGATTTTGTGTTAGTCTTTATTATTTTATGAAAACCAAAAAAGTTCAAATTAAAGCGGGCATATTCCCATTTGGTAATGTTTTTCTTCTATAGGTTGTTGGCAAATTATAATTGCATGCTATATGTATCTTACTTTCTTACAGGAGTTTACCCAGAAATTAATGGACTACTATAATATACTAACTTTTGCCCGCAGCTTCGCTCGTGTTAATGTAGATTTGAATTATCCCTCGAGAACTGTACCATTTTCCGGATAAAAGGAATCTATGTACATTTTTGTGCCGTTGACAATATGTATTCAAAATGATATGATCGTCGGTTGAATAGTTAAGTCGTGAAAACGTAAGAAACAACCAAACAGATAAATAACCTAACTCACATTTGAATTATAAATAGTAGTTGGGATTATTTATAATAGTTTCGGCAATATTACCAATCAGAGACATTTCGCACTCACTATTACCCTGATTTCTATTTTATATTATTATTATGTTATCGATGTATATCAAACTATATCCCAGACTGTATAAATTGTTGTTATTACACAATAGCTTGTCTTGAGAATATGTATACTTAGAAAAGAAAATATTTTCGTCTATTAAATGTATACGTCTCATAGTTATTTATTTGAAATATGTTAGAAGAGTATAATCTACAGAATAGATATTATATATAGAAGAATATTATCTATAATCTCTTTATCACTGTAAACAAATGAAATTATTGCAGTCATACACAGGGAATATACTCATCCAGTAGTTTTTTTTTTTCGAACTGACTATATGATATTGGCCTAATGAATAGACTACTAAGAGGATATTACGTATGTCTGATGGGCCTTCACAGCTTGACCGGATTAATCTTCATCTAGTAATATAATTATACAATGTATAGAGCCCTCTAAGCTGTGTTGAATTATTGCATACTGGTAATATTCTGCATTAATCCGTTAGGTATTACTTTATTAGTTATTTGCGTAAGTTTTTGGTCTTATTTAATTATGATTTAATTGTGTTTTAATTCTGATTATTATTTTAATATAGCGAAAAGGTGCATGTCCTCTAAAACATTAAAATACATCCAACGATCGTGTAAATAATGAAGGTAACATATTAATGTTACATTGTAATTATTAACTACTAAGTAACTGACATTTATTATAATAAAACCTAAGTTAATTGAAATAGAACAATATTATTGCTACAGCTCAAAACAATGTACGGTGCAATATCGATGTTCAAAATTGATTTTGTATTGAACGGAGTAAGTTCTAGACAATAATTAATATCATTGGCGGAAATGTATGTAATTAACTAATGAAAGGAAAAATAATAGATGAAATTAAATTATGTTCTAATTGTATTGAATTATGTTGAGAAATATATTTTTACAATATAATGTACAAATTATCGTATGATTATATTCTAACACTGTATTCATTTGAAACAGTAAAATAAAAACAATTTGGTTTCGTGCAATTTCTATACCATTTCTGGCAATTACATTCAGTTGTAGAGGGTATTACTATGAATTTAGTGCAAACTGTCATAATTGATTATGATAAGTACTAGTATATGAAACGAGATGAGTGAAATTAGGTTACTATTTTAATTTTTAGAACTGTAGTAACTCTAAAAGAAGGATTGTGTTATCCCTTATCATACAGTCCATCTGTGAAAGAGTCAGAGCAGAAAACGCAATTTGTTTTGCGGGCAGATAATGTTCACAATAACAGTATTAAATTAAACATAACCATAGAAAGTTTTCTATGTAGGTTGCTCTGCAACTAAAAACCCTTTTATTTTCTCTGTATAATATAAGCCGTGCGTACAACAATTAGAAACACTTCTTATCCAGTCTTTAATATCTACATTAGCATTTATATTGGAAATTTGACATGGAAGAAGTATTACATGAATTTGAAAATGTTGCTGTTAAATCCGAAGATGAAACAAAATCTAATTTTGAAGATTTGTATAAAAATAAAGGAAAATTCAGCAACCAAGAGGAAAGGCGCAGATATATTCTGGAGTCACAAAAAAAGTAAGTGTATTGAATATTTTTTTTAGTTCATTGTATCATCAGAATGATGGCATTGTATCTGCATTTAAATACAGTGTAATCTAAAAAGAACAGCGACGACCGAGATAATTGTTTTCCATCAACAGTTTCCCTGTCATGCAGGGCTTCAAGTCTCAGGACAGCTAAATACAGGAAGTTATGCTGACAAGCAACAATCTGAAACAGTTGTACCATGATAAGTTTGTTCTCATGTACATGGTGTTCTCAACCAAGTCTGGTACATTACCCTACCTACCACTCCACTTGGTGACTGGATATAAACCAGCTGATCCCCAAAATACAAAATTTTGAAGTGTCATCTAATTGTGTTATCAACAGATACAATTGTCACATCCTACTATGGGCCTTATGGTTTGACCTTAACTTTTACAATTAAGTGCAAGATTTGTAGTAGCTGTAACTTGATTATATATTATAGTAGATGCTACTTTGCACTTCCGCCTGGAATCTATGGAACACTACTACGTCTGACTGCAACATAAAACAAATCAATTAATCAATATATCTCTTATACACATATATATTAGTTAACAATATATAATTAACTAATATAATAATAATAATTATCACTAAATTAATTAAAGTATGTTATTGTAACAGTTTGTTTGATACAGAAATTTCAAATTATTTTAGTAATTATGTTGTTTTCATTTATGTAATGTAATAAAATTGAATTAGTTATAAAATGATTATCTGTGTCATAATTAACAATTTTGTGTAATTTAAAATATTCTTCAATTTTGGTCATAACTTTATGATGTATACTTTCTTTTTATTGAAGTTCATTATAAGAATAATAATAAAAAACAAACTTAAAAGAATAAAAAAACTTAAAGCAAAAATTTAACTTATATCCCATGAAATAATGCTTACATTGTTTATAAACACTATTCCGTTTATTAGATATAGAGTATAAAACATTTTTTAAATGCATATAATATAAAAAATGTATTACAGTATATACAGTAAATATATTTTATAGGTGGCACAGCCACACTGAAGCTATTACCGGTCTCAGCATGAATGGATCGGCTTGCCCGGGGTACTACTACCCGACCCACAGAAATACTGACGTGAAGTAACACTGCTTGCATTGTTGCATTTCATTCGGTCAGTGAGAGCGCCGGAGACCCATCTCCTCTTCCCATCTCCCCCTTTCCCCACTCCTTCCTCCCCAAACACAGTCTGGCAACACACTTGGGAACCCCTGGTGTTGGTAGTGTCTATGGACAGTGGTGATCACTAAAAATCAGATGATCAACCTGAAAAAAAAAAGATAATTCCTTAAAGTTAAGAAATAGTCGTTTATTTACAGAAACCGTTATGACAAAGTTGATAAGTTCAGAGGTATCTTAGACCTTGTTAAATCTGCCGAGGACAATGAAATATTTAATTCTCAGGTAAATACTTTAAATTACTTTAAACTTCAAACAATATTAAATTAAATTAGTAATTGTGATATTTAAGGATTTTATGCTACGCTCATACTCTCTCTGCATGACAAAACGTCGACTACTTGCTGTGTTCAAATTCAAAGTCAAAAATGAATCCAATAAAGATGCATATTAAATGTTCTCACACAGGTTTTATTCCAATAACTCGAAATCAGCATTTGGTAAATTTTGCATTGTGCTGCATCTATAATTCATAGTGTGTAATATATAGCAATCATTTCTTCCCACACTTATATTTATTGAGACTATAGACAAAACATCATGGTGATCCACACATATATAGAAGTGGCATAACATAACTGTTTTATTTTCCTTTTATTTATTCACTTCCTAGTTTCCAAGCCACTTTGTAAACTTTCTCAGTTTTTATTTCCAAAAATCATAATTTACTTTCCTTTATTTCTTAGTAACATTTTTGCAAAATGTTAAGGTCAGTAGTTAAATACAAATAAATCGAAGTATGTATTGTTTGGTTAGTGTAAATTTAAAAATAACTGAATCAATTTTATGGGACTATTACTGATACATAGAAGACCTTCATGAGTTCTAGATTACATATTATTATGGATTTTTGGAGAGGCTAAACAGTAATGATAAAATTTAATAGAGGTAACTTAAACTAGTTAAGATGTCAATTAGTAATGAAGACATTACATATGAAAGATAAGTCGGGTCAAAATTAATCGGGATAAATCACTTCACATGATATAACAAAATTCTTTGCATACGAAAGAAATTTCAGGCACCTCCCAGTAAACACCATAATATTGTATCTAAATAAAACATTCTCCTTAACTTAACTTTAAATTAACTTTGTCATTTTCGTACAAGGTACTGATAAATTATATGATGACAGTATCACATTTTTATTAGGTATCTAGTTCATACCCGCAACTTTGTTTGTGTTGTCTAGCACATACACATCACACAGCTTGTTCTACTTCTCCATGGCCTCAAAATACACATCACTAAATAAATATCGTATTTTCTTAAAACTTTATATTGAATGGTGAAGATATCCTGATAATTTATTTTTAGCTATGAACCAAGTGTCTAAGATATAAAAGTAAAAAAATAATATTGAGAGCTTGTTTTTCCCTGATACATGCACAATAGCAAACTTCTATCATTTTATTTATATATAAGTAGATAATATTTTTTAAATAATATTATATACAATGCAAACTCTTTATAACAATAAACTTTTTATAACACAGAAATTAGTTCAATTTGGTTGGTTTACCACAAAACCATTTATTTGTTTTCTTCCCTACATATTAGGAAAAGTCTTTATAATGAAAAAAAAATGCTAAGTCCCTTGAAATTCATTATAAAGAGTTTCCTCTGTATTTATATACAGACAATGTTTATAATACTATGACATTTTTAGACATATTACGTACCAAGCTTGTTTGTGGCTGGATTTACAAGAGGTGCTGCTCCTTATAATGATATATTAATGCTGTCAGAGTGGATGGTTGAGAAACCAGAGGACTTTCATGAAAACTGGCTTGTTGTACCATGTCCTAAAGGACGACGATTATTGGTTGTTGCCAATCAGGTTAGTTGTATTATATGATCATCATCTTCTTACTCTTATCCCACCTAAGTAGGGTGGGCACAACATGTTTTCCTTTTCCAAGCTCGCCTATCAGATGTCATCTCAGTCATCACACCTTTTACACACTGCGGACATTGGCCTGTTTTGATAATTAAAAAAAAATCCTAAAAGCCAACCGCAGCGCCACCTACCGTGTCTAATTGTGAATCTAAACCATTCTCGGATCCACTCGAACACATACACAAAATTTCATCAAAATCGGTCTGTTTAAGAGGAGTTCAGTGACATACACACATTCAGAAGAAATTTATATATAAAGATGTATTTTCCACATGGTTAACGGAAGGCAATAAAAATGTTTTACCTCACTGAGGTCATGGAAATGATGTGATAATGATTTAATTATTTTTTTCAGGGTATAACAAAAACCTATTCAAAATATGGGCAATTCAAATTTCAAAAATATACTGCTTTACCAGGTGGGAATCCTTTTGATTCTAGGGGTAAGAATACTTGTTGTGTTCTAGATTGTATTTATGATGAATTAACAAAAACTATGTATATATTGGACCTGTTGGCATGGAACAACTTGCCGATGACTGATGGCGAGGTAAGGTTCATTCAATCTCAACCAATTTTACCGATTTATTATGTTAAATAGTATTTAATTATATATAACATATAATTAAGAAAAAAAGCGTTTCGAACAATTAATGTTATTGGTAAATATATGCCTATGTCCACATCATCTATTAAATATAATGAATAATATTAGCAAAACTATTGTTTATATACTTAAAATATAACCAACAAAATTGACTTAGAAATTGTGATTGGGCTATGATATCCTGGAATTAAAAGTAGTGATGGCAATGAATTGAGAAATCAGACGAATAAACTATGAATAAAAGTCCATTTTCAAAAAAATTAATCTTTGTGTTAGAAATTTGTCCCATTTCTATATTAATTTTTCTTTTTTATTTTTTCTAGAAAGTCTTGTTTAAAACACACATTTTCTTTATGAAAAATAATCTTAATTTTCTTTAATCTCGGCTTCATGTTAGCTGTAGAAGGACACATAAAATTGATAACATCCTATTATGACTGGAGCATGGTTAATAATTCATTTCCTGTGGTCTATAATATTCTATACGGAATATTTGCGTCGAAGCTATTTGTTCTCATGTTATACTATTCTGGTTTTATTATCTTAAGTGTTTGGATTATTCTTAACTTTCTTTTTAACTTCTTCTTCTTAACACAAGTTCCTTTATCACGCCTTTGGTAGTTTTCCTGTTAGTAAAAGAGTAAGAATCTTAATTAGCTACTTACTTGATTTTACGGGAATGTCCATACTTTGTTATTGCCATGTTTATTTCTTGTGGTTTTAACACTTGAAAACTTCTGATGTTAAATGAGGACGTAAACAAATGTACCACATTAAACTTAGAAGTGGGACTGGCTCTCAAGTGCTACTGCCGTAACACACCCATAGATGCTTGGTGACTGATCTCCAACTTGATGGTGGTGGATAGCAAGAGAGGCTTAGAGCAAACCCTACCACTATGATATGGCTTCATCACGTTGTTCTCCTTAGTTTTACTACCTTAGTGTTTTTTGATTAATTCTTGCATAAAAGTTATCTATTTAAAATATAAAGGACTAAAAATTACCTTTCTATAGTCAAGTGTTATGTCAAGCGGGTCTTAATACATAAAGCTTATTACAGGGTGGATCAATATGTGAACGCAGAGCGTGCTCACGCCCACGCCCGCGTAACCACAGATCACGCCGCCGTGGTCTGTGGGTAAATTTCGCTCCCGCACACCAGACTAGGCCCCCCTCGGCAGCAGCTCAAGCCTACGTCCGTTCCCTCGGCGTGGAGCCCTTGAGTACGCTGCTCGCGCGATACAGTGACACAAAATCTTACATCACTGCGACAACATTACACATATCACCTCCGCACACGTGCACGCATACACGCTTACACATGCAGGTGGAAGGGTTTTATTTTTTCCCTTATCAAACTGAAATAGTTTAGAATATTATCCGATACGAAATATATATAGGAGTTGTTGAGGTATGTATGCTTGGTACACATATATGTTTCAACAACTCATATATGTATGAATAGTTAGCTTAGCTTAGGTTAGCTCAGATAGGTCGCGAATTGCATGTATCAGGCCACAGCCAAAGCCGAGTTGTGCCGCGCACCCTTGAGCTAGTTGTCAAAGTAAAATCGGCTGAGTGCCTTAAGCGCTCGCCTTAGTAGTCCGGTGAAGCTGTTAAGACCTTGCTTGGTCAATAGCGTAGTCAGTTCGAAAAAAAAAAAAATATATGTGAACGATAACGACGCCTGGAAGTGACGACTGTCTCTGTGCATCCACTAAAAACGAATGTAGCTCTATGTGTCTATTATGTTGTAATAATCAAAAAATATGTTAATTATTATGAAAAGATAAACCAGATCGAGTTTTTTTGCCGGTTCCTCTCGTTAACTGGGTTGTTTTCCGAACCGGTGGTAGTTTTGACGTTCATAAATTCCTTCTCAGGGCCTAAATTGAATAAAGAGTATTTTGATTTGAATATCGTATCTTAATTACTAAATATAATACTATAGAATAGTATAATATGATATCTATAATATGATGACTATTTACTTTTACAAATAGTATTATTTTGTAGGAATATAGGAAATTAATCAATTATTTATCGAAAACAAAGTTCAATAACATTAGGCTAATGAAAATTAAAATGACACAAATAACACAGAAAAGAAATATCTATAAAATTTGGACTTTGACATTGTTTCAATTCCTGTTACTATGTCGTAGAAAATTATACGTTACTTTGTGCCCCTTTTTAAATACTTTTGCGAATAGTATTACTTTGGAGGAATATAGGAAATTAATTAATTAATTATCGAAAACAAAGTTCAATCACATTATGGAAATGAAAATTAAAATGACACAAATAACACAGAAAAGAAATATCTATAAAATTGTGACTTTGACATTGTTTCAATTCTTGTTACTATGTGTTAGTAAATTGTGTTACTTTGTGCCTATTTTTCAAATACTTTAACGAATAGTACTAGTTTGTAGGAATATAGGAAATTAATTAATTAGTTATCGAAAACAAAGTTCAATCACATTATGGAAATGTAAATTAAAATGACACAAATAACACAGAAAAGAAATATCTATCAAATTGTGACTTTGACATTGTTTCAATTCTTGTTACTATGTGTTAGTAAATTGTGTTACTTTGTGCCCATTTTTCAAATACTTTAACGAATAGTACTAGTTTGTAGGAATATAGGAAATTAATTAATTAGTTATCGAAAACAAAGTTCAATAACATTATGGAAATGTAAACTAAAATGACACAGATAACATAGAAAATAAACAACTATAAAATTGTGACTTTGACATTGTTTCAATTCTTGTTACTATGTGTTACTTTGTGCCCATTTTTCAAATACTTTAACGAATAGTATTACTTTGGAGGAATATAGGAAATTAATTAATTAGTTATCGAAAACAAAGTTCAATAACATTATGGAAATGTAAACTAAAATGACACAGATAACATAGAAAATAAATAACTATAAAATTGTGACTTTGACATTGTTTCAATTCTTGTTACTATGTGTTAGTAAATTGTGTTACTTTGTGCCCATTTTTCAAATACTTTAACGAATAGTACTAGTTTGTAGGAATATAGGAAATTAATTAATTAGTTATCGAAAACAAAGTTCAATAACATTATGGATATATAAACTAAATTGACACAGATAACACAGAAAATAAATAACTATAAAAGAGTGACTTTGACATTGTTTCAATTCTTGTTACTATGTGTTACTTTGTGCCCATTTTTCAAATACTTTAACGAATAGTACTAGTTTGTAGGAATATAGGAAATTAATTAATTAGTTATCGAAAACAAAGTTCAATAACATTATGGATATATAAACTAAATTGACACAGATAACACAGAAAATAAATAACTATAAAAGAGTGACTTTGACATTGTTTCAATTCTTATTGCTATTTATTAGAAAATTATGTGATACTTTAGGCCCATTTTCAATACTAAATATCGATTCTGTTCTTGGAATTTACTGACATCATATATATGAGAAACCTATTTCAAATATACCTAGACTTACAATTTAATATAAACATTACTTTTATGTTTAATATATTTATTTCAGATGGATTTTAGAAATTACTGGTTGCAAATACATGTTCCGGAGATACCAGAATTAAAAGAAATTGATACAAAAAATCATATGAAATTTTCCCTTCTGCCTAAAGTACCTTGTAATAGAGAGTCGTTTAATGAGTGAGTTTAATATTCTATTATATAATCTATACTAATATTATAAAGAGGTAAATTTTGTAAGATTGTGACATTGTAGGGATTATCTCAAGAACTACTGGTCCAATCTAAAGAATTCTTTCAGTTTTATATAGCTCAATTATCGAGAAAGGTTTTGACTATATATCATTACGCTAAGACCGATAGGAGCGGAGCACTATCAAATGTTTCAAAAATTTTATTTTTTATAATAACACGGCAAAGTGACTGCACTGTGCCTGATGGTAAGCACAGTACAATCCAAAAACAACGGCGACCACCGAGTGACACACTATCCATTGACGGTCGCCGCTGTCATCCCGGCCTGCGAAAAGCAGGATATGCATAGGCTGATCCCGAAACGCGACCCGCAGAAACAAATCACTATGACGGGCTTTTTCGCCATACACATGGTGGTCGCGACCCAGTCGGGCTGTAAATCCCTACCACCCCGCTTTCGCCATTGCTTCGTTCGTTATTCAGCAGGGTGTACCACGTGCAGGTGAGGTTGGCTTGGATGTCTCATGTCTAAGATGTTATTTGACACCCCTTACACCCCAAAATCGTTTTTTTCCCTTTTTGAGAGCTTCCACTGCGTGTTAGTCTTAGCCCAAAGTAACCATTCCATGGGACGAAGTCGCGGGCAGAGGCTAGTATTTTATAAGTATCATTCACAATTATATATCTGCAGAATCTTAGATTTCCAAATGGTATGAAAAAATATTTTTTATTTCCTCATTTCTGTGATATATTTTAGTAACCCTCAAAATACCCATACTGGTACATTTAGACATTTTTGTTCTTGTCAAAAACTTTCAAACCTTGGCGTGGTGTGGAACGACCCATATGTAATATGTATGTAGACTAATTGTTCAATGCTCATTAGAACTATATTAAGTGAATGTTTACTTATTAACAGATTTATGATGAAATTTCCACATTTTGAAAATCACAACTCACTCCTAGACGGATTGTTATTTTATCATAAGAAAGGACAATACTTGCCCGGGCAGACACCGTTAGTGGGTTGGTTATATCCTTTTATGGTGCCAGAGATACTGGGCTCAGGTGAGTAATTCTTTCTTATATATTTAGTTCAGAAATGGGTCATATTATGGTACCTGAGATACTGGGCTCTAATATATTTAGTACAGAAATAGGTCATATTATGGTACCTGAGATACTGGGCTCAGGTGAGTACTTCTTTCTCATATATTTAGTTCAGAAATAGGTCGTATTATGGTACCTGAGATACTGGGCTCAGGATAGTAATTCTTTCTCATATATTTAGTTCAGAAATAGGTCATATTATGGTACCTGAGATACTGGGCTCAGGTGAGTAATTTTTTGACAAATATTTAGTTCAGAAAAGGGTCATACAGATACAATCGTATTTAAATGATACTAAAATTTATGAGCGCACAATGACAATTTTCTATCATTTTATTTACATAAAGAAGATATCGCGGTGTCTAAACATTCTGCTTGTTTTTCATCTCTTCAAAGATAATTTCAAACCTCTACTTTACGAGATTTTTATTTAATTAAATTATTGAAATCCTTTGGGAAAATTTAGGACTACGAATAAAATTAGATCTCACACGTAGACTATAACGAAAACCAGTAACCAGTTTCCATATGTGGGTAAAGTATACAGTAGACAGAACTTTATAACTATAGTCAAAGAAACAGGACTTTCTGCACACTTGTTCATGAATAAATGAAAGTACACATCGCTAACGAATTTATTTGTACAGTTGCCAATTAAGTAGGATTTTTTCTGTGCGTTGCTTCAAAGACTATGTGTAAATAAGATTTTCTACAAGACGCGGTTGGTGGGCACATGCTATTTATATATCATAACATCTGTTGCCTGCGATTTCTTTGTCGCGAATTATGCTTTATTAATGTTCCGAATTAACTTTGGATTAGTTGTGGGTCTTGTTTTCTCATTGTTATTTGGCATTACTACTTAACACCTATAACAGGGGTTCCCAAACTTTCTCAGCCCGCGGTTCAATTTGGAATTTGGTATATTGTCACGGCACGTGCTAGCCGAAATAGGTACAGCTGGAAAAATTTGTACATTGATACTACTTAGATAGGTACAGATATTAAAACATCCACAACATGGATCTGTGTGTGCTGGGAATTTAACGGTTTATGTTATATCCACAAATAACTAAGTTTAGTTACCGAAGAAATGTTTAGGGGAGTGCCTCACGGCGTCCATTTTTGCTTTGTACGGTGCACCAGGGAGCTGCGGCACTCTTCGGGAACCTCTGATTTATAACAATTTTTTATGTTGTTTATGTTAAATCGCATAAATTTGTATGTGCGCAATTACGAAATTAGGTTTCTTATGACATTTGTGACTACCGTACAATAGTATTTCTATGTCAGGATATATTATTGTATCGTGTTTGCGTGACGAACATTCTAGACGTTAATAGGTACGCTATATTTAAATATTGTTTTCATGTACCCATAAACCAATTTTACCGTGTATTGAGATTAAATATTCATAAGCCTTAATTTACAGAATCTACTAGCTTTTGTTCGTGGCTTCGCCCGCGTTAGTGTAGATTTGGGTTATCCCCACGTTGTTTGTTATATTTTTGTAAAATTTCATGATGATCGGTTAAGTAATTAAGGCGTAAAAGCGTAGTAAAAAAACAAATACACATTCACATTTACAATATTAGTTAAGAATCTTGTAATGTAATGTAAAATTCTTGTAATTTTTGTTCCAGATATTACCGTAAATGATGCATACCTTTTAGAAACGCCAGCGGATTATGTGAATCAGGCGGATTATATAGAAAAATTTGAAATCAGAATGGACAAAGCCAAGAGAGAGAAAACGAGACTTTCAAAAGTATGGGCAAAGGAAACGACTGAAACTTCAGAAACGACAAAGATGGTAAATTTGAGAATTTAACTTTAATACTGTAGGCACTGATAACTCCATAATTATGTTCTTTCTCTGTGCATAAGATCGGTCGAGGGATATCTGAAGTTCATGAGTAGTTAAATTTCAAGGTTATCAGTATTTTATGGGGCAAAAAATACACGATGAAATAAATAACCGCGCGAATAGTCTTTACATAATTTACATTTAAGTACATTAAATTATCCATTTAAAAAATATATCTAAATATATAAAAATCCAGTGTCATGATGTTTGTCCACGATGAACTCGGAAACTACACGATACGATTTTCATGGAAGTTGGCATTTATGTATAATTTTATCCAACTTGAGAAATATAATTTATACTTAATAAAGAGCTAAAGTTTGTGAGTTTGTGAGGTTGCAGGTCTGGATCTACTTAACCGATTTTAAAAAATATTTTACAAATCGAAAGCCACGTTATTTGTGAGTTATAGGCGTTATATTAATCCGAAAAATGAAAGGACTTTTTTGTGGTAATCGGATTTGCAAAGTAAGTCGTAGAAAAAACGGTCGAACGAAAACGTTTCTTACGAACGCTGCCTTAACGATGATAAAACGATAACGATCATAAAAAGTAGTTTTTTATATTAAACACAATAGTTTAAATCTTTGATGTTTATTGGTCATATTATCAACAACAATTATGAATTCCTATCAATATGTAATGATATAATAACTGAGCTACAGCTAAGCGTGGCCGGGTCAGCTAGTAATTTATATTTCGATGAATGGCCCCAATATTTATTAATTACAAAATAAATCATTGTCAATGTTGATTATTGTTATTATAAGTTTCATCAGTCTCGAATAGATGGCGCTTCAAATTAGTTTGTTGACAAAAAACTGTAGGACCGACTGTTATAGATACCTCATAGATGGCACCACGTTTTACTTCTGAATTTATTTTCAACTCCAATTTATTTCCTGGTTCACTTGTTTTATTTAATTTAATATGTAATAATTGAACCACAGAATCGCGTGTACTGGCCTAAAAGAATGTGTAATTATCGTTTAAAAATAAGGATGCAACAAATTCTATTCATATTCACGAATAATCTTAAAGAGTTAGCACACTTGGATAAGGATATCAAGATTTATAAAGCGGAAACTTAAGGTATCTAAAATGGAAGCAATAATGAGGACGTCATTGATCAAACTAAATTTGAACTCAATAATTTGCCTAAGGTTCTGGCGTAAAAAACCTCATGATGGACCCTTTACATAGTGGTACTGTAGCATTTCCAAAATCTTGCTTCTATAACACTAAGTTTCTTTTGGCTCGTTCTAGGCTACATGGTCACTTAACATAAGATGGAATTGTGGTAGAATGCCATAATCATCAATTATTAACTATTTTAGAATCTAAAGGCGTGTTTGCAATTCATTTGTTATATCTAATGTCGTTCATGAGTTATTAGTGCGATATTAGTATATCTAATATCTAAAAACATAAGTATTTATGAAATCCTTACATATAAAATATCAATACAATCATGACAGTTTTTTTTTTCGAACTGAATACGCTAATTAACCTAGCAAAGTCTTAACAGCTTCACCGGACTACAGACCAATAACAGAAGACTTAGGTCTCTCTTAAAGTATGTATTGTATTACAGATAAAAAAATTTTTATACAAATTATGCTGTAGTAATATCACATGACCAAACATAAATTTATTAAATGAAACTGCTTATATTTTTATTAAAATTTTATTGTTTCGACCGCGTTTTGACGATGAATAGGCGCCCGCGGTTAGACACCTAGATGATGGGTGAAGCGGACTATGTTTAGGCCACCTTTCCTAGGCCCCTCCTCAATTCAGAGGAAAGCAGAGTGATCCTAAATAGGACTGCTTTGTCACCAGTCGTGCTGCCAGAGTCTCGCTATCAATTGATTCCAGTAGCGACCACTCTCTCCTGGCCGCTTACGTGCAGAGTGCTAACTAGACCTCGGTATTTCGACCGCGTTTTGACGATGAATAGGCGCCCGCGGTTAGACACCTAGATGATGGGTGAAGCGGACTATGTTTAGGCCACCTTTCCTAGGCCCCTCCTCAATTCAGAGGAAAGCAGAGTGATCCTAAATAGGACTGCTTTGTCACCAGTCGTGCTGCCAGAGTCTCGCTATCAATTGATTCCAGTAGCGACCACTCTCTCCTGGCCGCTTACGTGCAGAGTGCTAACTAGACCTCGGTACATCGACACCTTAACCCACCACCACCACTCCATCGTCGCAAGACTTATTGCTCATAACCGGAAAAGAATCGCTAGAGACATCTGCGCGTGAGAATAATTTAAATGCACAAACAGTTGCGCCGGTGCATGTGCACTCTCTCGTCCTGTACTCTGTACTCCAATGGACCGGAGAACCGATAGGATTGGCAGAGGCCAGGATGCAGCGAACGGCCGTAAACCATAAAGATCCTGACCTTACGACCTTTTATTACTATCTACTCAGAAACGACATACTAAAAGTATAATTGGCAAAAAATGGCCGCCGTTTGTTAGTACTGTGAACATAGACGGGTCTTCGCTATATCAATATAATATAAAGTAATGAAATAAGCTTTATTTACGTATACATACAAATACACACGTATTTCAATACAATTATAATTTCTACATTTCCATTATATTAAACACTAACTGTGCCTGCGACTTCGTCAGCGTGGAGCCTTATGTAAAAACAGTTACTAATAAAATCATATGAATGTATTAAGTCTATTTACTTATCTAGTTTTCTCTCGTACTTACGCCGCGTCGTCATTAAAATTGCAATGACTTTTGATAGAGTGGACCGATTTGAATGAAACAAAGACTAAGTTATTGTCGAAGATACACTTTCTTAGTGAGATTTTAGTTGTGAACCTAGTACCTTAGCAGTGATGCGTGTTCATACAAACAGACAGACAGAGAGACATTCAGACATGTCTAAAAATAATTTAAATTTATTCTATTACTTATTCCAAGACACCGGCAACTATTTTTTTCACGATAATCGAAAACAGTACAGACCCGTTAGATGTACATTCTTAGTATATGTACAGAAACAAGTTACAGTATTAAAATAAAAATAGTATTCACAACAAATTTTCTCGTAGTCATGGGAAGTCATGTATATGTTCTAGAATAAATTAATCCACATAGTGATTTTGTTCATTCATATTTGTAGTCCCGTATATTTGTAGTTTATATTTTTATTGTTCATTATTTTAGTGTTTGGCAGAGTACGCTCCATCAGTCTCAAATCAGGAGGAGATGACCGCGTGTGATGAAATAGAAACACCAGATGATATTGCAGACCAACAATAAATAACAACGAATTCAAGAATAAAAGTATCGACATTAGAAATCGAATTTAAATCTCTTAAGCATTTTAAAGATTTAATAAATCTCTAGGGTGTTTTCATAAAATACGTTACATAAAATTTTATCTTTTTAGACTACATCCTCTCACTTCGTTACGCTGTCATATTTTCTGTAAGCCTCTATGAATACTGCGTTACGAATGAGATACCTTCCCGTGCATGTACAAATATACACGTAAAAGTATTTATATATTTCTAAATATGGAATGAATGACTTTCTATCGTAACAAAAAAACAATCGAAATAAAAATTTGGAAATTATTTGATAAACGGCAAACATCATCTTTTCTTAGCTCCCGACTCTTCTTGTCACATTGTTATGGTACTACCATAACTACGTGACGAAGTTTCGACTATTTGTCGCACTAAAATGTAACTTCAAAATTAATTCTGATAAAGACGTACAAAGACGTTCGCACATCTTTATCGTTCCAAAAATAACTCGAAGCGTGTATCGAATAAGCGTATCGAAGTTCCTTTGATGTGTGTAAAAACCCGTTTGTCTATCTTTACGCAGCCCGATAATTGATAATGCATTCAGACACTCGTATTTATCGCGACCATAGTCAAAACTTTGTGGCGATACGCAATGGTGTGAGACTACCATAATAGTAAACGACACAAATAAGTGCAAACGTATTTTATGAACGACTCCCCTAGGTAGTTCGTACAGTGACAATATTATGATTCGAGATAATGTTTTATATCAATTATTATTGTTTTATACCAATTTATAATTACAATAAAACTATGAAATTATTTTGAAGTGTCATTTTTACCAAATGTTGGTTTGATTTATAGTGAAATATTGCTATATAATTTCTAATAATAGTGATTTTAGTGGATTATTAAGATTACTTTTTAATTGAGATTATATAAGTCGAGGGTAACAAATGTGTTCTCTTTGTATTGTCGATATTAACTCGCATATTTAATAATCTCGTGTATAATATAGCATTTTGTGAATATTTATGGTCTTTTTAAAACTGTAATCGTCGTTTTGATAATATAATTCAGTATCCTGATGTTAAAAGGCAAATGTCAAAAAATATTGTTTTAAATATATAGCACCAATACAATGAACAGGGTGAAAGTTTAGATAGTAGCAATATTTATGTAGTATACTCTGCACTCGAGTCTCGTTCTAAACCAATTTAAAAAATCTAGAAAAATACTAAAATTATACGCAATCCTCTACGCGTATATGTTAAACCACAGTATCAATAACCGTCGTGTGAAGTGAAAGTGGGAACGGCATGAACAAAACAAAAGTGTTTATTGTTCGTTTTATTATCGAAGGTTATTAACTCCGCCCCTTACAGCACCGGTCACTGCACCTAGGTTTTTTTTACGTTTGAGTTTATACTTTTGAAAGTCTTAGAACGAACTTTAACTAAGGTTCTCTTTGTTTTTTATTAGTATTTGTTTTGATATTGTTATTTTAAATGTTAAATGTGACCATGAACTATCATCCCTTAGAATATTGTAAGCGACTAACCTAACAACTGGTATATCTTTCTGTGATTTGACATAAATGATTAAATGAGATTACGAGGTTATAAATGTTGGTCACAAAGAGTAACATCGTGACGTCATTAATTTGGTAGACCATACAGCGTTATTTTATATTGATATACGTTAGCGGGTCGATGATTTGAACGGGTGTGCTCATAGTTCCTAGTACACTACGCTTTTTGTACCTTTTCATTAGATCTGTGTTTGAGGGTAGTGATAAATGCTTTTGACCCATAATTATTGCGCCGACATATTAATATTTATAAGCAGATTTGTCGGAACCAATGAAATATCTTCTATTGGCTTAAGAAAACTGCGTTCTTTTTAACACTTGTAAATTTTTATTTAGCAGTTATAGCACACCATATATTTCTACTTAGAATCTTTTATCGTTATATTCACACCCTTTTCGGTTTTTTTTTAAATTACTTTGTAGTATAATTCCTTTAGCTAGAAAATTTAGTTAGGCCCTTTTAGCATCAAACCACAGAATGTATCTTTATTATACAATCAAGTAAATTATTGTTTGAAATGTTTATACGCTTTTGCCGTTAGTAACTCGTTCTTAAAGATACTAAAATATACAACAATACTATATCTGTAGCTAAATATAAGTATTATTGTTAAAAATAAAGTGATTGAAAAAAAAATATTTCACGTTTTTAATTTAACATACTTGATATCTATGTCTTCGTTCTTGTGAAAATAGTTTTGTATTATATTTTTTTAATGTACTTTTATTATTTACTACCTAACCTCTATAATCATTTTATCAAATATAAGTTGTCTTAAATTTTATAGTTATAGCCGTTAACAGCTCAAGCCGAGGTGTGCCATGCACTCTTCAGCTAGGTGTCTGAATAAAATTGGCTGAGTGCCTTAAGCGCTCGCCTTAATAGTCCGCTGAAGCTGGTAAGACCTTGCCAGGTCAATAGCGTAGTCAGTTCGTAGAAGAAATAAATCGCTATAAAGAGTATTCGATCTAAGACCACTCACTATAGAGTATCTAATCCAAGATATTAAACCTTAATTAGGTTTTACTATGTAAACATCTAACATTATGCCACGGGCTGTTCTTAAACTGACTATAGAGTTAAAGCACTATTCGCTATAAAGAGTATCCGATCCAAGAACAACAGCAGCTGACAAGGAACGTATGTCTATTTATTTATTTCAAATGTGATGGTCTAAATGCAAATCGCACAGAAAGAACCTGATGACCTTATAAACGTGGTTTAAAACGATTCACTATTTTCATTATGTTTGAGGAATTTAACGTCTTGATTCCTCATAAGAATTTATGTGTTTAATGTTACACAGGGAAACCCGCATGCAAACGAAACCATAAAGGAAAATACTCTGTAATTATAAAAAAGAAATAGACCTGGAAATCAGGATTAAGATTTCAGTAAACGATCCATGTATTATAATTTTAAAGTTGCGTTCTAAATTTTTGAAATGATGATTCTGTTAACTTTTTCGGTCACCATGTCAATCAACCATTTTGGCACGAATCCTACAATGAACCGGAACTTTCGCTGAAGGAAAACATCGTGATAAAACCATGGTAACGTGACAGCACATTTTTAACACCCGCCTGAGTAGTTAACGCCCTGAAATAAAGCACCTGTCGCCAAGTATCTAGAGGGGTATGCATGCAGCTGCACTTGAGAGTAAGTTATATTTCCGATACGAAATATATATAAGGGTTGTTGAGGTATGTATGCTTGGTACACATATATGTTTCAACAACTCATGTATGTATGAATAGTTAGCTTAGGTTAGCTTACATAGGTCGCGAATTGCATGTATCAGGCAACAGCCAAAGCCGAGGTGTGCCGCGCACCCTTGAGCTAGTTGTCAAAATAAAATCGGCTGAGTGTCTTAAGCGCTTGCCTTAGTAGTCCGGTGAAGCTGTTAAGACCTTGCTTGGTCAATAGCATAGTCAGTTCGAAAAAAAAAAAACTTGAGAGTAAGACTACGTTTAATATGATGTAATTTAATATGAGATGAGTCTGTGGTCAAACGTTAACCGTCAAAAAATAAAAAGAAGTGTGATATGTGTCTTTAGAGGTTTTTATTCGACAATACTTACAATTAAACTATGCGATTATTTACTCTAAATATAGGACTTCAAACATGGAACAATGTTTGTAAAAAATATTTCAGGTATTATTCTCACCAAAATTGTCTATTGTACATGAATGAGATGTTCGAATGGAATCTATATATATCTGTATTGTATCCCTTACGGATAGAAAATAAGGAAAGACAATAAAATCTTAATGATTGTTTACAAACCGTTACGATAAAGCAAAGTCTATTCATTCACCGGACAACTACGCAGAATGTACACAAATACGTTTCTGTCTAATGAATATTAATAAAGCGAAAGTCGTAAAGCAAGACGACGTTACGTATTAATTTTGTATAAATATGTATATCTAAGTCCATGGTCTTCAAAACCCTTAATACTATCGTGAAAACTTTTTATTGTAAAGACTGGAATCATAACTACAATAGGCACAACTACAAGCTATTTAAAATTAAAGTTCGTAATTCTTATAGTACGAGATCCCGCTGCAGGATTAGTACATTCATCGGTTTTTTGCTTAAAACCAAATTTTTATGTTTGTTTATAATTAGGAGAATTTATATTTACCAGGGTGCCTATCAAAATTTGGCCGCCAGTATTTTTAATTAAATTATTAAAATTATTAATTTTTTTGATACGTTTATACGTTCATAACGTCCATTTATTGTATATATATCAAATTAAAGCTAATTTTTTTCTGCTTATTATGATATACGGTTGCTTAATTAAATCTGGCCGCAAATAAGGGTTACTGCATATTAAAGATGGTAAATATTTAAGATAGAGTATGATAATATTTAAGATAGATAGAATATCTATGATATATGATATCGCTCGGTGGTCGCCGTTATTTTTGGATTGTACTGTGCTTACCATCAGGCACTTTGCCGTGCTACAATGCTAAACTAACTTCAGGGTGTCGGTTCTTCGTGACGGTGTTCGCGCGCATCGCAAAAATTTACTCTCGTCATTTTTCCCTAACGTGCCAAAAGAAGTATAACTAAAAAAAAAGAAGATTGACATACGACATGAAAGAACAGTTCTTATAGTCATCTTAGATAATAAAAAGGAAGAAATACGTATATGTTACACTAGCGTAATATTTCTTTGCCAAAAACGTTTTGGGTTAAAACGTGATAATAAAACGAATTGCTTGATATGATATGATAATTGAAAAATGGGTACAAAAAGAGAATTGTATTCTGAGAAAGGTAAGGGTTATCTAGTATTCCATCCCTTGTCTGAATTCTTTTGATATAGTACCTACCGTGTTATAAGGTTTCGAGAACTGAACCGTGAAAACATGATAATGATAAATCATGTATGAGCGTTTGATGTAGTAAGATTATTTTGCGCTCATATTTCAGAATTATTTGAAGATAGGGTAATGCAGATATTATTATAATATTTTACTATAGCAAGCATATATATAATATAACGTATATATTAGATCTCTGATAACAAGCAATATGTATATCATAAATAAAGGTTATAATACATAGTATAAAACAAAGTCGCTTTCTCTGTCCCTATATCCCTATGTATGCTTAAATCTTTAAAACTACGCAATGGATTTTGATGCGGTTTTTAGATGATAGATAGAGTGATTGAAGAGGAAGATTTATATGTATAATAACATCCATTAAATAGTGGAGAAATACTGTTATTTTTGAGGTCTATTTGGTGCAAACGAAGTTGCACGGGTCACCTAGTATTATAATATAATGCCCGTCCCGGCTTCGCATGAATGTATACAAAAATGTATATACAATACTATTTTATGAGCTTGGAGGACGACTGGCAGTGTTACACTTGTGATGCTCAAGCTATTATTGGTTTCAGCATGAATGGGTCGGCTCGCCCGGGGTACTACCACCACCTCATAGAAAACCGACGTGAAGTAACAATGCTTGCATTGTTGCGTTCCGTACGGTCAGTGAGAGCGCCGGAGGATCACCTCTTCTCTCCCCCTCCCTTCCATCCTTTCTCTCCTCTAAACACAGGCTGGCAACGCACTTTTGACTACCCTGGTGTTGTTAGTGTCTATGGACGGTGGTGATCACTTAACACCAGGTGACACACCTGTTCGTTTGCCTGCTATGAAATAAAAAAAAAATTCAAAGTACTTAGTACAATTTGTAACCATTCGGAAAAACAGACATATCAAATCAAATTGTCGCTAAAAAGTAATTCTTATTCTGATCTTGTTGTTGTCAGGGTTGTAGCTAGAGTCGAATTTCAGGTAGGGCAGCATTGGTTACAGGTAGGGCGGAAGTAAAAAAATTATAATAATTGATCTGCCCTCGAATGTCACAAACTATGGTATGTTCGGACAAGTTTAAATACCTATCGCTACTATTTTTTGTATCTCAAACTATGAACAACCAATTTAGTTATAAGAATTTATCTTAGTTTTTGGTATTTTTAAGGTAGGGCATTGTCCCCCCCTAGCTATTATGGCGATGATTGTTGTTCAATAATAAGTTATTTAATACATTTTATTTAGGTTTGTAATATATTTATACCTACGTAATTTATTGTTATAGGTACTTGTCTATACCATATTTTATTTAAGAAAGTTGAGTTTCTGCAAAAGTCCATCGGTGTTATTACAAAAAAGTTAAATACGTATTGAATACTTGGTTTAAAAAGGTTTCAAATGAAATGCACCGCGCTCGCCCGAGGCAAGTTCGCGTTATCCTTTTTCGCAAGTCTAACCAAACGTAATCAAAGCGGGACAAAAGAACAAGATGGCGAACATTCAGCGACCGCGGTGCATTTCATTCGAAAACTTTTTAAAGCAAGTATTCAATACGTATCTAACTTTTTTGTAATAACACTGCATAGGTACTATAAACAGTAGATCAATTTACCTGCAAAAGATCTCACGTAGATGTAGCCTTTATACATAGCTATGTAATTGATTAAAATACGTGAGATTGAAAAGAAGCTCTTGTTATATACTTAGGACGTTATTCACGGTTGTTGCGCTTTTATTACAATAATAAAATCTGCGGAAATAAAAAGTATAATTTGACACAAGCGTCTTGTGGCGTATTCAGTAGCACTTAGATCTTCCATATTGTTGACATAAAAACGTTCTTGTTTTTATTAGGGCCTTACATTCATTGCATAAGAATGCCGTGCGAGGTCGTCATTGTTATATTGAATTTCATCTAAGAAGTTCTTAGACGATAACTATAACCCTCCTCATATATTCAGTGATGTACGGCTTTTTCTAACACTATCTAACTCGCTACCACTCTCAAGTTGAAAGTCTGTCTCCTAGCACTTTTAGGTGTGTTCCAGCAGCTGCACTTAAGAGCCAGCCCGTCTTTAAGCTTAGCGTGTTTACCATCATAGATCATATCGCCATTTAATATCACATGAGATTGATGTGAAGTACCTATAAAATATGAAAAAGATATTATTATATAAATACATACCTATTTATTTTATGTACTTATATAAAATATTGTGTATTAAACTCGTATTACATGTTAATGTAATGTTAATGTTGATGTTAATTATTTTTTGTAATAATCACAAAAATTATTAAAATATTTCACGGCGGCGAGGAAACGTAGTGAGGAGCCTCCAGGTCCCAGGGAGATAGAAAATAAGAGGCGGCAGCAGACGAAGGAGGCCGTGGAGCGTTGGATGCAGGACCTGGCGGACGCGCGGTACGGGCGGTATACAGTGGACGCCGTCCGTCTGGTCCTGTAGGAGTGGATGTGGAGGAAATGGGGTTCCCTGACGTTCAGATTGGTGCAGGTGCTAAGCGAACATGGTTGTTTCGGGTGATACCTGCACCAAATCGTTCGCAGGGAGCCGACCGCCGCATGCCACGAGTGTGGCGCTGACGAGGACACAGCGCAGCATACTTTGTCTGAGCGTGCTAAGTGGGAGGGATAGCGTCGCATTCTGGCTGCGGCGGTACGGGGTAGTGGATATTTGTCGCTGCCGACTGTGGTTTCGACCATGTTTGGTAGCAAACAGGCGTGGTGAGCGATGATCACCTGCGAAGGGGTCAGAAGGAGGCGGTGGAGAGGACCCACGAGGTAGACCCTCTAAGCGACTCTCACCGCCAACGGAGGACCGGTGGGAAGAGGCGGCGATTTGCTCAACTCCTCCCGCCACCCTAGCCGGATCAGAGGAGATGGGCCGGGGCGCCCATCTCTTCATTGCACAGGTCCAGCTGACGAGGGGAGGCAGCTGGTGTGTACCTAGTCTGTCTCCCTATTATATAGGAGCCTAGCGGCCACCTTCCGCCGGGCGAACCGTTGAGGCGGCTATCCAAAGTGATTAGCGTAGAACGATCCCTGGCCTCCCCAACAATACGGTATGTCGGTACACCGTGGGGTTTTAGTCCGTGCGAGTCGGACATAACCCACTCTCTCCCCCGGGAGAGAGTCGGACATAACCCACTCTCTCCCCCGGGAGAGTGGCGTATCCATAATGGATTTCCCCACGTTAATAAAAAAAAGGATCGATATCATGGGACTTTTATTGGCACATACGAGTAGCTGACCTTATAAAAAGTAACATGGAATATTTTATTTTCGATATTAGCTGTTACTCACGACTTCACCTGCGTGGAATATCCGAAACGATTGGACTGATATTCACAAGACTTTTACTGCCAGATAACTGAAGTTATAAAAAATAATTAATAAGCTATTTTATTTAGAACTAACTGTTACCCGTGTCTTCGTTCGCGTGAAATATAGCAAAATTATGTTATTCACTGTAAACCTGTGCTTGAGCCGTGCACTATATTGGCCTCCAAGAATAAAGATAATTGAAATTCATACATTTCTATATTTGGTCGATTTAGCGGCCATTTTATTTACATTTTATTTATTTTATTTATTTACCGCGCTCGCGTCTACATAACTCACTAACCATAACAACGTATAAGAATATTGCATCCGGTTCAATGAACACTATTTTACTTGTGTGATATTAAAAACTGCTTACAGATAGAGATAGTTTTATATCTTGATTTATATTGATGCAAAATTTGTAGAGTTTTACCTCATTCTACATTTTTAATTTATTTTTTATATCATCCTGTGACAAACGAACAGGCGGGTCACCTGATGTTAAATGATCACCGCCGTCCATAGACATTAACAACACAAGGGGAGTCGCGAATGCGTTGCCAGCCTGTATTTGGAAGGGAGAGGAGGGTGGGAGGGGAGAGGGGAGGTGGTCCTCCGGCGCTCTCACTGACCGACCGAAACGCAACAATGCAAGCACTGTTACTTCACGTCGGTGTTGCTGTGAGAAGGTTGTAGTACCCCGGACGAGCCGACGCATTCATGCTGAAACCAGTAATAGCTTCAACGTGACTCTACCACCTTATAAAATATCAAAAAATAATTGTCAAGTTATTATATTGTTTACAATTCGACACTCTAGTTAATAGTATTATTGAATATAGAAGAGATCTTTCTAATAAGGTATTAAGGTCATGAACGCATTACCTTAAGTGTTTCTATAATACAATTTCTGGCGGAACAGACAAGCGATTACTTTTTGTATGGTCGCATAACTTTCTTTCTTATATAATGTAAGTGAGCACTAAGGGAGTTATATAGTGGGTTAAAGTAAATGTGGCTAAAAGTTCCAAGTATGTTGCTGCCTGTAAATCCCATTGGACACACTGTTAATTTTTTCTAATGTACATGTTACACGTTACGTTACAAATCCATGTCGTACTTTAAAAATGGTTTTGAAAGAACGTTTCTATAAATGTGCAACATTTCAGACTTTTAAATTTCTTTAATATAAGTTAAAAAAACTGGAGCCGCGGGTAACAGTTAATATATTATATAATAGCCCGTGAAATAATTTCAAATATTTGATTCTGAATGTAACAATATATATAGATCTGTTTCTTGCATGTTTCGTGTTTTATTGCAAGCTGAATTCCCCTGGCAATTTCTTCGTATAACTTGTGATTCATATAATTTCTTTATTCGTGTCTGTATACACAACAATAAACTATGGTTAAGTTCTCGTTTTATTTTTCTCTTATATAATAATGTTATTATTGCTGTCACTAGGGTATGAAATAATGAAGTTGAGCCATATCTGGGCTAATGAAATCGGGGCATAAGATTAGTAATTTTCTCTTCCAAGATACGGATACTATTTACATCGTTTTAAGTATGACGTATGTATGTATATGTATTACTTAAATTATACAAAAGCTGGAATATTATCATTGAAAATGAATTACTTTAATTTGCTTTTTTTATGTCATAACTGGCAAACGAACTTGTGGGTCACCTGATGTTATGTGATCACCACCGTCCATAGACACTAACAACACCAGGGGAGTTGAAAATGTGTTGCCAGTCTGTGTTTGGGGGAAGTGGAGGGAGGAAGGCGGAAAGGAGAGGGAAGGGGAGGTGGGCCTCCGAGGCTCTCACTGACCTAACGAAACGCAACAATGCAAGCACTGTTACTTCACGTCGGTTTTCTATGAGAGGGTGGTACTACCCCGGGCGAGCCGACCCATTCATGCTGAAACCAATAATAGCTTCAGCGTGGCTCTACCACGCTTAAAATTCTTTAATTCGAATAATTCATCAAATGTTTAAAAATTTTGGATGACGTTCGAAGCCTTGATGGTTGATGTAGAGTCTGTATAATAAATTTTATTCTCTACCTGATAGTAAGTGTACTTTTGTTTAACTAAATTGAAGGTTCCCCTCCGTTGCGTCTCAATCCTAATCCGACCTCCAATATGGAACTTTCGAGAAAGCTGTTTGCGCTATACAGTAACAAAGTATTTAACAACCGACAACAATCACAACATTGCATCTGCACACAAACGTAATAGGTACATAGGTTTTGTGCATGAAGTTCTTTTTAATTGTTTTAGTTAGTTAAATCTTTACCAAAATTGCCAATTCGTAAATACACGTACGCGTTTGTACAACACATATAAAGGTATATTGTATATGCCTCAATAATATGTATGGTTAGTTAGCTCACTTGAATAGTTAAATTCGAATTCATGGGATTTATGACCAATGCAACGGCCAACACCGAGATTCGGCCACTATGGCAACTTTAGCTAGTTGTCATTTCAGCTGAGTGCCCTTCGCGTTCATTCCCAAGCCCGAGGAGTCTGTAGAGGAGCTTCAGTAAAATAAAAATGAGCGGAGAGCATTCTCGCTTGAAATTTCGAACGGTACATATTGCTCTACCGAGTTAAGAATAATTGACATTATAGCGTCGTCTTTCTTTAATATCGTTATTGGTAACATATAATGTGATAAACTCACACTTTTACCGGTATATCACTACATGTTATAAAACACAGTATTCTGCTACGTCTGTCTGTCTGTCTGTTCGCGATAAACTCAAAAACGAGTGAATGGATTTTCATGCGGTTTTCACCAGTAGATAAAGTGGTTCATGAGGAAGGTTTAAGTATATAAGTTGTCAAGTTTTTTTTATTATCATTACGGGACAATGTCCGCCGGGCCCGCTAGTATTTTTATTAATTAAATTTAATAAGTCAGGACACATTTAAGCTTTAGTTTAAAATAAATGATTTTTGCGCTAATAAGTTACAAAATTCTCAGGAGGTACCAACTACTTCAATCCACTTTGTAGTGATTGTTACATTTTAGATATGGAATTATTCACGGCACGATTCCTAAGTGACAGTCATTAAAGCTGTCGCATGAGAAAAGTGCTCGTTAATGAACTCTGCACGACAATACTCTGTTGTCTCCTGTGCGCTAATTGCTGCGAACTATTAAGGTCGAGGCTTTCAACAGTAAAAGTGCACTTTAAAACAAACATGGTCAAAAAGAATAAATCGCTAATGTCTATTTACCATGAAGGGAACAACAATGCTGTACGTTTACAACCTATTTCAATACAATTTTACTATTCGAAAAGTGAATATCTTTGTAACTGAATGTTATATTATTTACCAATAAATCTCAAGGGTTGAATATTAAAAATAAATCAGTTTTTGCAATCTTCGGAATAATAATATAACCTTCTTTTATAAAGTAAACGGCTGGCATTGATTACTTTTTAATGAGAGTTTGATGAAACGGCAGCTATTATCAGATTCCCCACAATGGTGTGTTGATTTGTAAGTAACTAATAAGAGTAATTTGTACAAAGTTATTGAAATAAACAGTAGTAAACTTCGATAAACTATTTTTTTTTTATAGTAGCACGGCAAAGTGACTGCACTGTGCCTGATGGTAAGCATAGTACAATCCAAAAACAATGGCGACCACCGAGTGACATACTGTCAATCGCCGGTCGCCACTGTCATGCCGGCCTGCAAAAAGCTGGATATGCACAGGCTGATCCCGAAACGCGACCCGCAAAAGCGAATCACTATGACGGGCTTTTTCGCCATATACATGGTGGTTGCGACCCAGTCAGGCTGTAAAACCCTACCACCCCGCTTTCGCCATTGCCTCGTTCGTTATTCAGCAGGGTGCACCACGTGCAGGTGAGGTTGGCTTGGATGTCTCAAGTGTTAGATGTTATTTGACACCCCTTACACCCCAAAATTTTGCCGTCATTTCAATCTCAGACGCACTTACCTCGTGGTTTACTTGATTGAATATTACGAATTTTAAACTTATATCGAATGGTTTTATTCAGCCTCCCAATGACGTTCGTTTTATTCCATTGCCGACTAAAGCCATTTCATTCGGTTAAATGATCTTACAAGATAGAAAACGTTTTACTTATTTCAGTTTTAACCTCTGGCTTGCCTACCTACTTAGTGGGTAGGTAATGTCCAGAGAATTGGGGGCGTAGGGAATGAGATAGGTAGGGTAGGGTTAGGATGGAGGGATGGGGGTGGTTGCGTGGGATAGCGTAGGCCGGAGGGGATCTCAGGGTGGCTGAGGCGGATGAGGAGTAAACCTCGGTAAAAATCAAAGGTGTTGGCGCAGCGGCTTAGCCTTTCCGCTGCCAGCCAAACCCAGGGAGGAAGGGGCCGGGGCCCTGACCTCCCATTGCACGGGTCTGGCGGGCTGGGAGGCGGTCTTGTGACCGGACTGCCTCAGTCGGGTGTGGCGTGGGAAACGCCTGCCGCCAGGGGTGTTGTACCGGAGCTTGCTAACGCAACCCCGAGACACCCCCATAGTGCGGCGTAGGTTACCGTGGAGATTTTTAGTGGATTGGAGGTCGACTCAGCTCAGGTCCTCCCCCGGGGACCTGGCAATGTCTGGGCAAGAGGGTTCTCCACGTAAAAAAAAAGGGTACCTACCAGGAAAAACTAGTAAGATGCTTATGCAGGAAAGCTAGATAGGGCGTTTTCAATGTCATATTTGTTATAAGCAATGAAATATCTTGGCGTTTGTTCAAAATACACATTTCGAATTAGTAGGCACTAAATACCAAACCGTCGCGTCGCGCCGCCTAACATTTTATTCAAAAGAAATGATCGTAAATGACGAACGACGTCATGTAATAACAAAAGAGGAAGAAAAAGTTTCTGTCACGGACGCGAGCCGTGTTCGGCAGTGAACTTTCGCAGACTCATTTAAATTCTCCCCACTGTACGAATACTTTGGTAATTTATAATAATCTGTTATACAGTCCATTTATATTTTCATAATGTTATGGTCCTTTTTAAAATTTACAGGTTAATGCTTTTGTTAATGATTTTCTTGGAAATAATGGTCATATAAGTTACGGTATGTTTTCAAAATACTTACACTTTAAAAAGTTAAGTGTGACAGAATAATCACACTATTAATTTGCTGTTTCTACGGTTTTAACACTTCAACAGAATATTTTTTTACGCATATTAGGTATGTATGGTACCTATAAGATATGTTTTCTAATAATTGTTGAGAATTTTATATTTATTATATTATTATTAGCTGTACCCGCAGCACGCGTTATTTTTAAATTGTATTAAAGAAATATATAATTGTGAGACCATGTACTATTATAGAAATGCTCTTTAACAACAACTGTAAGTACGACACGCACGCCATATACAGTGACATATAACGTATACATCTATACATATAATAAAAGGCTAACGGGACGAAATCTGTACATTAAATATTTTAAAGAAAAAATACTCTAGGAGGGTTTACAATCAAAGACAGAACACATTTTTATAGTTTTTAAAATTTTTGTCTGTCTGTCTGTCTGTCTGCCGTTTGTACAGAAATGACACATGGATAACTAATATCACAAGGTTACATTTAAGATTTTGTCCCATAAAACGCAAGGGGTTCTCCAGAATAACGAAAGTCAAAATATTGTAGTTAGTGAAATTAGTGACGCATTTTGGTAAATTTTCTTTGTACTATACATGGCAGACAGATTAGCTATAAATTTAAGCTATATTGGAACGAACTTCCTTATTGCGCACTACACGCTTTGAGCGGATGGGAGCTATATCGAAAAAAGTGTAACAAGACTTTTTTGCGACACATTAGTACAAAAGCCGGTAACCTTGGAAGAACAAAAATTTTAGAAAAGCTGGTTCTTTAACATATCTTTCGTTATGCTCTTCCAAACAAGTTTCAGAATACCTGGTCGCCGCAAACCTTTATCTTTATTAATGCGCATCACACCTTTACAGGTAAAAATATTGATTAGGAAACTTTTTTTTCAGTAAAACTTTCTTTTTAAACGTTATTAAAAACATGAATTTACACTGCCAGATAATTTTGTTATTGACAATAATGTGCCCGATAATATACTTTATAAATAAAAATAATTCATTTCTAACCATTTTATTTTTTCCATTGCAAAGAACATATTTTTATTTTATTAACCATTATGATATTAAGATTTCACCGTAAAAAATGAAAAAAAAAAACGATAAACGTAAACATATGACTTGGGAGTGACGCCATTTTGAATACATGTATGTATAACAGGTGTTCCCACAATTATCGCAATACAGCCAGTGTTGCGCTGAACTATAGTTAAATTATTATTAAAATTAAAGTTACAGCTATCTTAACATGGTTTGAACATACTTTTTTTATTTACAAAAAATAACATCTGACACATTATTGTTAATAATAAAAATGTGTGAAAATACTAATTTCATGTTTTAATGGCGTTTCAAAGTTAGGGAAAAACAAAACATTCGAAAATTATTTAAAAATCAATATTTTTGCCTGTTAAGGCTCGATATGCACTAATAAACGTAACGTTTACCAGTAGCCAAGTAGCCCGCACGTTGTTCGGAAGAACATAAAGATATAAAAAACGGGCCTATTTAAAATCGTTCACGAATCCGTTGCTAGCTCTTAGACGAATAGTAACAGGCAAGTGACAGTTGACGCGTTGCTCATATCTTTTTCATTTTTATATTTTTCTTCAATACAATGGAGTATAAAAAAGTTTGAATACAAGTAGAAGATAGTTATGATAAAGTAAGTGGTAGAGATAATTATTTACTTAATTTTATTTTTACGTATTGTGTATGTGCAAAGTCTATGTACAATAGTTTAGGTGTCCTGACAGAGAAAAAGAGAGAGAGAGAGAGAGAGTATATATAATATCTACATATAAAATTTTCATTTCAATAGCAATCTAACTCAAGGATTACCTATTGATAAATTAACTTTTATTAACTTGATTATCTGAGATCATTCATTGTTTAATTTATTATTATTTATTTTATAAATATATTTTATCGTTTAATTTACAATTTAACTCTATCAACTTGATATCTTATAATGTAAACTATACTGACTGTATAGTAAACGTTTACAAAAAAAGGGGAAGGAGCTAGTTAGATATATAAATGCTAACTGTGTCAAATGAGGTTTATCATCAGCAACATAATTATTTGGGAACCTTAACCCACCAACCCACTACTAACCCACCATTAACAACTATGATATGTTTTAGAATGCTTCGATTGTCGGTTCGTCTTTATGTTATGTATATTTTATTTCATTGTACCCTCATACTGTATTTCATGTTTAATCTTTAACTACCAATTGTTTTGATTTTATTTACTGCCCTAAAGTTATCTGTATACTTAATTCGTGGGCGGCGGAGCGGATTGTTCTCTAAGAACTATGTTGTTTTTTTTATGGGATATTGTTTACATGTATTTTTGAGTACAATTGTTTGTTGCCCTTAATAAATTAAAAAAAAAAATTAACCCACCACTAACCCACCTTAGTGCTCACACTGTATAAGGAACTAATGAAACAATGACTTAAAGATGTTATGATATATTATGATTATATAATATGCCTATATTGTCAATAAGTAATATGTTTATGATCTTTTTATCTTATCTTTTTAGAAAGACCCCTTCTATCTTCAAAATTCCCATTAATAATTATAACGTTGAATTGTATACAATGAATGAGTTGACGTCTTGAAATCTTGCATCAAGATATAAAACTTTATATCTGTCTAAGCAGTTTTTAATATTGGACATTTTAAATAGTGCTCATTGACTTAGATACAATATTCTTATATGTTACTATGGTTGCTGAGTTATGTAGACGAAAGCGCGGTAAATAAAGCAAAATGACCGAAAAGGCAATATAATTCAAATTACATACATAAATACAGATATATGAATATTAATTATATTTATTCTTGGAGTCCAGTACAACGCACATCTTATGCACATGTGATATTACAGTGAACAACATATTTTTGCTAAATTTCATGCGGATGAAGTCGCGGGTAATAGCTTGTCTAAAACAGAGAGAAGAGAGAAATTACTTTTTATAAGATTTTATAAGATTAGCTATCTGCCAGTGAAAGTCTTGTGAAGAAAGGTCAAACCGTTTCGGAGATAGCACTGCGAGCAAAGCCACGGTTAACAGCTAGTATAAACTAAAATTGCTTAAATTACTTTTTATAAGGTCAGCTATCTGCTAGTGAAAGTCTCGTGGAAATCGGTCCAACCGTTTAGAAGATATCACTGCAGACGAAGCCGTGGTTAATAGCTACTCTAATTTAAAGTAGCCTAAGTAACCTGCTGTATTCCCGTCAAAATCGGTCCAGCCGTTTCGGAGATTATCCGGAACAAACAGACAGACAGACCGATAAAAATTTTAAAAATTGCATTTTTGTTATCATTTGCGTGTATACATACTTTCACACCCAATCAGTAAAAAAGTGTTATTTTGATATTACATACAGACACTTCCTTATTATTATATGTTAGACAGATATAGATTTTATATTTCAGTAGGTGGTAGAGCTACGTTGAAGCTATTACTGGATTCAGGATGAGTGGGACGGCTCGTCCGGGGTAGTACCACCTTCTCACAGAAACACTAATAAGTAACAGTGCTTGCATTGTTGCGTTTCGTTCGGTCACTGTGAGCGTCGGAGGACCACCTCCCCCTTTTCCCCAAACACAGCCAGGTAACGCACTTGCGACTCCCCTGGTGTTGTTAGTGTCTATGGACGGCGATGATCACTTAACATCGGGTGACCCGGCTGTTATGTTATGATTAATCACAATATAAGAAAATAGAAGGCCATTCAGCGAGTGCTTAGCTTCCTATAAGTGAAAGAATTCTCAAAATAGGATCAGTAGTTCCAGAAATTACCTTCTAAAAACATAGAAACTTTGCCTGGTTATAATAATATTATAGTTTAAACTAAGCCACACTTAGAGAGATGATGTAATAATTACAGATATTTCATAACCTAATATATAATCTTTCACTATTCAATCAACGTAATATAAAACCTAAATACAACATTTTACACGAATCGAAAAGTGAGGAATCTTTTTTTATTATAAGAAATATTTGTTTGAAGGCGACAATTTCCGCACCGAAGCTAACGGCCGTCCCATTTTCAAGATTTTAATCAGAAGAAATGCGTCTTTCTTTTTCGTGAGAACATTTCAAATGTCTGCCGATAATAATTAGTAAGTGATAATTTTCAGACTATGTCTTACAATCAACCAGCGCTATATAAATCTATGACTCGAGTTAATTGCGTAATTTAGCCGTGAACACGCAACAAACATACAAGCTGACACTTATAATATTACTAAGGATATTTGTGTAGATATATTAATAGAAAAGAAATGTGTATGTAATAATGAGCGATTTTTAATATCTAATATAAAATTATAGACGAGTTTGTAATCATAACAAGTAACCCTTGTGTTTAATGATATTAATATATCGGTTTATTTATAGGAACTGACCCATTTAGGCTAATGAAATTCGGACGTTACGTTATTTATTCTGTCCCTTGGGATTTTATAATTTTATTAATGAGAATACTTATAATACGAATTTTCTACCAAATTAAAAGTGTATTTAATGGAATATTAGAAGTTACAGTTGATGAGTTCTATTACAATTACTGTACCGCTGGAGTAATAGATTTCTCACGGCTGTAGTCCGAACTTCTACAGTAAGATTACTTTCGTGTGAGACGTGAATACTGATTGTAAACGAAGTATTTTTGTAGAAAACTCATCTACGTAAATGTAACGAATTGGGAGTAATATTCTTATGGGTGCGGTTTGTTCCCGCAGGGTCTCATTTCTCAGGATTCACTTATCGTACTTTCACAAGCTTACCGCGTGGTATCCCATTTGCATTTAGTTATATTATCACGTCTGCGATGGAATAGTCTCTCGCGTGATGTTCGTGGAACGCGAGACGTCCGTAGGGATGATGGATGAACTGGCTAAAGCTCTATAAAGTATTTTAAAATGAAAAGAACCGCTTCTCTTACAATAAATAAATATATAGCTTATTCGATTTCTAAAGAAGAGTTTAAATCAATATTCCGTGTTTTAACACATCTGATTAAATAAATAGTTGTATTAATATCTTATATTATCTATACATATAATAAAAATGAATTGTCTGTATGTAATATGAAAATAGTATTTTTTTACTGATTAGGCATGTAAGTATACACGATACTGATAATAAAAATGCAATTTTAAAAATTTTTGCTGATCTGTCTGTCTGCCTGTTTGTTCCGGGTGATCTCCGAAACGGCTGGACCGTTTTTGACGGGAATTTCACTGGAAATAGCTGAAATTATAGCGGGTTACTTAGGCTACTCTAATTTAGATTAGCTGTTAACCGTGGCTTCGCCCGCAATGCCCTCTCCAAAACGGTTCAACTGATTTTTACGGGAATTTCATCGGCAGATAGCAGACATTATAAAAGTAATTTAGTCTATTTTCATTTAGACTAGCTGTTAACTTTGGCTTCGCCCGCAGTCCTATTTCCAAAGCGGTTGGACCAATTTTTACAGGATTTTCACCGGCAGATAGTATACATTATAAGAAGTAGTTTAGTCTATTTTAATTTAGACTAGCTGTTAATCGCGGCTTCGTCCATAATGCTATCTCCAAAACGGTTGGACTAATTTTCATGGGACTTTCATCGGCAGATAGCGGACATCATAATAAGTAATTGAATCTATTTTAATTTAGACTAACTGTTAACTGTTGCTTCGCCTGCAGTACTATCTCCAAAACGGTTCGACCGATTATTACGGGATTTTCACCGACAGTAAGCTGATCTTATAGGAAGTAATTTAGGTTGTTCTATATTTTTTTATAGTAGCACAGCAAAATGACTGCACTGTGCCTGATGGTAAGCACAGTACAATCCAGAAACAATGGCGACCACCGAGTGACACAGTATCCATCGCCGGTCGCCGCTGTCATGCCGGCCTGCGAAATTTTTTAGACTAGCTGTCAATTGCGACTTCGTCCGTATGAAATTTAGCAAAAAATATGTTGCTCACTGTAAACATGTACGTAAGACGTGCGTCGTACTGGACTCCAAGAATAAATATAAGTGAAATTCATATATCTGTATCTATGTATGTAATTTGGACATTTTGGCGGCCATTTTTTTTTCAATTAACGTGCTTTCGTTTACATAATTCAGTAATCATAGTAACATATAAGAATATTGTATCGGGTTGAATAAGCACTATTTAAATAGTCAAATATTAAAAACTGCTTAGACAGATATATAATATTTATGCAAGATTTCAAGACGTCAGCTCAATTCCTTGGACAGTTATTTCTTGTTCGCTTAACTTACTATCTGGTTGGCACTTTGTATCATAATTGTTCCGATATTAAGTATTGCAGCGTGATATCAATAACTTTCATATACGAATAGACTATATATTGCAAATATAATGTATACACCGTTTTTTATTAAATGTATCCTATGCCGTTTTTTACCTCTCATAACGGTTATGCAAAGTTTCATCACTGTCCGTTGAGTAGTTAAGGGATGAATAAAATATCAAAAAATAAACTCAATTCGCATGGTGAAATAGATAAAACAAATGGTACAAATTACAAATAGTAAAAATAGACAGAATTACTTTTTATAAGGTTCGCTATCTGCCAGTACAATTCCCTTCAAAATCGGTCCGGCCGTTTTGGAGATTACCTGGAATAAACAGTCAGACAAACACAACAACAAACATTTTAAAAATTGCGTTTTGTTATCAGTAGCCTGTATACTTTCATACCCAATCATTAAAAAAAAATATTTAGATATTACATACAGACACTTCATTTTTATTATATGTATAGATATCAATGCTAGGTCACATCGTTTGTAAAAATTGAGGACTTTAAAACTTACATATACATATGTCGAATTACTTTATTGGTAGAATATATTAGCTAATTCCCGCCCATTTTGTTGAGCATTAAAAAATGGCAAAGGGTCATTGGATTCCAAAATACGAGTATATAAGTCCTTTGCCGATTCGTTTACTAGTTTTCACGTAGTTGAGCCTTATAAGAACTATAATTACATGATATATACAGATTGTTATAATATATTATTATTCAACTACAGATGACTTTTTCAATAAGAAGTTTACATCTCAACAACATTCTAAATATATTCGAAAACCGTCTGTTCCGTAAATAGAAGACGAACTATAAAGAGCCTTTGGTAAAGGTACGGCCTAATCCAACAACACAAACAACATCTCTCCGCGTTCAGACTTTGAATAAAATGCATAAGATCTGTTGCCACGTACCAAAAATTTACGTGGACCGTATACCAAGTATATTATTTAAGCCGAGTAATTTTTTTTTAAAGAAATGTTACTTCGGTGGGTTTTTTTTTCAAATATATTTGATAACTTTATTAGTAACGATGTTAATCGACGTATCTTAAAAATTCGTAACTTTATTTAAGTTATTCATCTATATACTAATATTATAAAGAGGTTTGTGAGTTTGTGACGTTGTGAATTTGTTAGTTTGTGACGTTGTGAATTTGTTAGTATGTGACGTTGTAGGGGGTAAACTCAGGTACTACTATTTCTTTCAGTGTTATATAGCTCAATTGTCGGGGAAGGTTTTGGCTATATATCATCATGCTAAAACCAATAAGAGCGGAGCACCAATGAAGAATGTTTCAAAATAGTTTTTCTTTCTCTTGAGAGCTTCCGCTGTTAGCCCAAAGTATCTATTCCACGCGGACGAAGTTGCGGGCAGAAGTTAATTATTTATATGTGTAATTAGTTTACATTATCGCACTGCTAAATGTTGGTTTCCTATCTTTTAAGCGACTGCATGTAAACTAGTGGAAAACTCACCCAAAGATTTTGCGTCATTCTGAATACATTATAGATCCGCTGTGTTGGTATCCATGACAATAGTTTCCAATTTCTAAACTGCTATACCTAACCTAGACCCAGTGTCTGTCTTGTCCTTTATCCTACCCGTCTCTTACCTGGTGACTCATTCTCTAGCATCTTGTACTCCTATACGAACTCTTTTAGCATTTATTATAGTATGAATTTGCTGTGCATGATTCGACTACAAAATCGCCACTATTTGTTTTAAGCGTAAAACAAACATAACCAGTATAAATAAGCACACAAATTGCTACAACTTTGTACGCAGTAACAGCAATTTATTTGTTAAAGACCTCGGATAATACTGAAGACATGTATGATTACAATTTAACATAGCTGCAAATATATTACGTCGACTGGAAGACTTATTATTTTAATTCATAAATAGATGAATGCACCTTTCATGTTATATGAAAAACGTGCTAGTGTTATTATAAAGTGTTAAGTAAAATCTTCTGCAAAAATATTCTTGTTGAGATATTCGTATGAGTAATATTACTCATAACTTTATCTAGAAATTTTATACGCAAGTAATAAACTTCAAATGTATTGTCTTACAATAATATACCTTAATGTATTATCTGATTATCCTTTATTCTATCTACTAAAAGTCACGAAAACAATTTTACATTCCACATACTGTTTTAAGCATCGCATATGATCTCTCAAGTAGCAGTTACTTTAAAAAAGTCAAGGCAGCCATAATTATTGTCGACAGAAGAGTGAGTCTCCAAACAATGGATGAACTGTGTACATACTTTTTTGTTTTTTTTTTTTTAAATTAAAAAAGCAATGGCAGTCTTAAGCGTTGTCGATAGAAGAGAAAACTCCAAAACTGTGTACCTACTTTTTTGACTATTCTTTTAACTATTGAATCTTCATAACTTCTAAATTGAAATTATAACATTAGTTTGGTTTTCACATCTATTGGCACTCGGAGCAATAACTATATACATTTTTATACAGTTAATTAATTATTGAGAAAATGATAGGCTGTACAAGCGCAATACTATCGATATCAATATTACATGTACACAAACCGCTATACTACGCGACGCTAGTCTGACGCAAGCTAAATACGACACGGGCATGTCGATGTCATCGGGATTCGCTCCATCGTCTCACGCGCGCGAAGACGTGTTTCTCAGAGCTCCGCGAGCTAAACCTCGCTGGTCTTACGCGACGATGCGCCGCACTAGCGCCACCACTTCTCGACCGCCTGCGGATCGACGAAGAAACGCAAAAGGCCCTCTTCGGGGCCAGCCACCATCGACCTCAAGCCTGCCCACAGACACTGCCGCATCCCGAACAACAACCACTGCTTCGCCCACCGGACTCCGCACACCCGTGCCTTCGCCCAACGCCGTGCCCACGGACCCGCGACAGAGGCCGCCCGCCGGGCCGTCAATATCGACAGAAGCGTACGAGAGTGATATTCTCACTCTCGCCCAGCTGATTACAGCTGGGGCTCTGTCGGTGGGGATGACTCGGTGGATGGCGCTGTATTTGCGCGTCCAGGAGGCAACGGCGGAAGGCAAGGAGATCGCCGCCGAGGACGCGATGGCGCTCGAGAGCGCCACCCGCGGCCTGCTCGCGCCCCCGATGATCCCGGATGATCAAATCAGCCCACTCGGCCGCGCGCTTCG